>LJIJ01001574.1:0-40973 GCA_001718145.1 Orchesella cincta
TTTTTTCTGTAAATTTGGGACAGGCTACCGCTAATACCCTACATATAAAAAATATGTTAAATCTGAAATTTTAACTTTCACTTCACAAATTTGAGACCTGGATTTTAGCTTACATCCGTGCAAGTTGGAGGACTTAAACACCGAATTTAAGAAGCTTCCTTGAACGTTGTTGGTTATTTTGGCGAGTTTCATTCCATTGATTTCACACAAAGATTTGGATGCAGTCCAATTCTATGAAAATAAAAATAAAATGAGATTTGCACTTTGTTTCCTAAACTATAAATTGTTTACTCAAATCCTACCCGAGATGAATGATCGGTGAAATATGTTTTGCCATCGACAGTTCCCACATTGTCGAATTGTGGTTTTTCCCCTGGGATGATGGTCCTTGAAAGGATGCCTGCAGCACTTGCAAGGATACTTGCTAAAATCACTGTTACTTGAATATAATTTCATGACTAAAATACTTTTTTCACTGAAACTTTAAACTGCTGGAGCTCCTTGATGACTGCTTCATTGACCAAGTTTAATATAATTTTTGGGACCTCAACCAAGTGTTTATATTTGTTTCCTCACAACATTTCGCATCCGCCGCAGTGTTTCTCTTTTTAACTTGTATAAAATTTTTTTATTCAATCTAAGGCAGAGGCATACGTAGTTGAATTGGTTTTAAGTTGGCACTTGTTTCCGATGAGAATCTTTCAATTGGTATGAAGTGATGATCATTGACAGGGGCGAGTAAACAAAGCACTTGATGCAGTGCTACGAACGTAGCTGCAAGATTTGATACATGAGCTTATGATTTTTGAAGAGCTTACGTCCGCCAAAGTGCAACTAAATGACACTGATTTGCAATTGTATTTAGTGAAGTTAAATTTTCTGATTGTTGTCAATTAACTCGGTTAAGTTAAAACGCATTGAACACGACTGTAGGACTGTGAGTTTGGGAAAATGGTTTTTAAAGAGTGGAACTGTGGTTTTTGTATTTCATTGAACGTTTCATTGCAATTCATTTATTTTGACTGTTTAAAAAAATGTGCAATTTAAATAATATTGGGTTTAATTTAGCAATGTCTAGTTGAACATGCGTCCAACCATTTATTGGTTCCCGGATCTTCTTCCATTGAGGAATTTTTTAAATGAGCACTACAAAAACATTTCTTTTATTGTCCCATTTCTCCAGTACTCTGCACATGACATAATTACCGTTTCAGGATTATTAAAATAAGGTGTGAGCGGATTTTTACCAATAAATTAGGCTAAGATTGACTAAATATTTTTCAGAACTGCAATTTTAACGTTAAAGCGACACCAAATGTTTATGACTTATCATCACATATTACATAAAGTTTCGCATCATAATCAGAAACAGAAAAAATAGCGTTTAAATACTTGTAGGTAGACTTGTCACTACCCAAAAGCCAATGTATTGGATCTTTAGTTAAATACACTTCATCGTGTTCCAAAGCCACCTAATAGCGTTCATAGGATTGGGAATCGGGTGAAGAATTTATTTTCAAGGTTTAAACTTGATGCACATTCTATAAAGTAGTTTAAGCAATTATTCTTACAATGCCCCCCAGGCCAACATCTTGTGTTTGTATGGTTTACTCCATACGCAGTCCACATTTAATATATTTATTATTTATAAATGAGGCATGAAATACTCTTGAGCTTTAGATTAATCTCAAACTAACCAGAACATACATTATTCATCGTGATCATTTTTATCAAACACACGACTTCCTGAGCAATAAAAAACATTCAAACAAGTTTTTCAAGAACCATCATGTTATGGTAAGAAATAGAAAGTTTCTTGAATGGAGTTCCGTAATTTCTCTGCTGGATCGTAATATATGCCTGAGTTGGAAACATGTATGCGGAGCTTGTAAAATAAAGGGTAATAAGTAATTTCAAACCATTTCGAACAGTTTCAAATTACATATCTCAAAACGAAAGATTACTTGTGCCTAATAGAAAGACAATACAAAAGTTAGTAGAAGGTCACCAACATAAGCTGGGGTAACATGAGACAATTGTTCTGGGATGGCATGAAAGTGATTCGACGGATCACGATTTACTCATTCATTTTTTGTCCAAATGACCTGAAATTTTGAATGTAGATTCACCAACCGATTCCCCAGGGCGGATTTTTGACCGTTTGTCAAAATTCAAGACTGGCTTGATTTTATCAACACAATAGTTCAACTAAAATTTGCTTGCTTGCAGACCATAATGGTAGTTGCGGGAACACCTTTTTGAAACAGCTGTATTTCCGGAACGAATTTGATTTTTGACAAACGGTCAAAAATCCCCCCTGGGGGAATCGGTTGGTGAATCTACATTCGAAAATTCAGGTCATTTGGACAAAAAATGAATGAGTAAATCGTGATCCGTCGAATCACTTTCATGCCATCCCAGTACAATTGTCTCATGTTACCCCAGCTTATGTTGGTGGCTTTCTACTTACTTTTTTATTGTCTTTCTATTAGGCACAAGTAATCTTTCGTTTTGAGATATGTAATTTGAAACTGTTCGAAATGGTTTGAAATTACTGAATATGCGTTACCTTCCGGGGAAGTTTATAGTTTTAAAGGTTTGTTATGAAGTGGGTTGTTACGTCATTTGTGTTCAAATTATTAAAATTCAATAGCAATTGTTCTTACTCGGGTTCTAAAATGGTTCGTTTTGTTTCAAGAAAAGATTGTACCAAACTCATGAAAAGTATTGACCGAGTGCGTAGTAACATTCAGTTGCGTAATACAAAATGAGCCATTGAATGTAAAAATTTGGTGTAACTATCATAATTTAAATACTATTTTTTCTGTAGAAAACAGTGTTTTCCTGCGAACGCGAAAAGTTTAGGTGATGAGACAATGTATTAAGTTCTATGATCTGTGATTTTATCTCAAAGAATTTTTTCAGCATTGACTCATATTAGTGTTTTTTAAATACTTGTCTGCGTACAATTTAACTGGTGACCTGAGTTCGTCACTGGTATTAAAACTTAACCTTTGTTTCACGTTAAATATATCTCCAATGGGGCAACTCGAATCGTCATATTTTACAACACGCCAGTCAAGGATATCTTTTCATTTGCCCATATCGTATATAAAATATTCTCTATTCATTAAAATGGAAACGTTCTTGTTTCAAATTCAATCGAGAAACTGTTTATGCATGGGAAAGAAAAAGTGACATGAGAAAAAATTCAAGAATACAAGAATGAAAGCATACCCCAGCACTTGTGCTCCTTGATGGGGATGAGGTTAAAAAATTAATGACTCATCTACTCTGAGCTAGTTTTTAACATCATATTCAATTTACCTTTTTGGTCGTTTGTAGTATACAGAGTAGGAACATGACTTTACGACGACCGAAAATTGAATCACTGCTCTTAAAATGAGTATATTTTTTACATAGGCCACTAACGAGCATTACTTGTCGATACTACAGGCTTTTGCTGTCTTATCGACAAGCACAGATACTGCGAATTGGGATGAAAGCAGACAACAAGGACATTTACATCTGTTGCAAAGACTGAACGATGAACATGCGACATACGTCAGCACCCCCATCAAATTGATTCCGGAATCGGCTACTTTATGGAATTTGTAGAAGCATTCCAATTTTCTTGAGTACACGCTGCAGAAGCATGCTTCAAGTCCCCTTACACATTTTTCTCACTAGCCATTTCAATTTCATTGATAATAACTATGTATTCACTTTGATGATATGAACGTATTTTCTTATCATACTGGATTGTACAGTGATAGTTACAATCGACAGGTATGTCTACATTTATGATCACAACTGTAACTAGTAGCAATCAGTTACTGGTTTCGTGGCCTAGATTTATTCTCGTTCTGGAGACAATTTTTACCGGATTTACACAGCTTTCTTTCTGGGTACAGTCATGCATTCTATATACATTTCTTTGTTGCACACATCTTGAAGAAGAAATAACTTTAAATTTGGTAAAACCTTGTAAATATATAATCATAATTAGCATTATTACTTAAATGTCACACTTCATTCCAAGCAGCGGCGTTTACACCGAGAAAAGTATGCAACTATGCAAACCATATCTTATGTTTGAAATATTTCACTAGTCTGGTGAAAGTTGGCCATATTGGAGTAAAGAAAAAAGAAAGACGTTGAAGCTTAATAAAACAAATATTAACACCATGACTTGGCATTGAAGCTGCTGCTGATGATTGAAAGAACGAAAGCAAGAATTGGAGTTCCTCGGGAGATCGAGATGATCATGAAAGAAACTAGGACCACGTACACAACATAGACACACTCTCAGTGCCAATACGGACGTTGAAAGATTTGCAATTTTCAGGAAAGCTTGTTTCTTATTAAGTTTTTAAAAACCTGTGAGTTACAGAATCTCACTGAATTTTCGTTTTCTACTTTCATTATCAACATTTTACAGTGGCTGAATACTGGAGAATGTATCTTCTGTTATAAAACAGCATCCTGCAGAAGAACTTAAAATGGAAAGGATTTACCAAAATCGTTCAGCGAGTTCAGCGAGTTTCTCACCAGTTACTTAAACATTCAATTAAATTATCTTGGCCATCCTGCTGGTGAAGAGTTGCTGACTTGTGTCAATTGTTTTAAAGTGGTAGACAAATTCTGTGACTTATTTATTCAGTGGGATAAATTACGACTCCAGATGGAATGGAAGGTGGTGAGCTATTGGAAATAATGAGATCTTTATCAACTGATTCGTTTCGTATGAATGGCTTTAAAACCGGTTAAAATGACTCGCACGTTTTTCAACTTATTCAACTGTTGAGAGCCGATCTTTCAAAGGCATCCACAAAAAAGCTAAGTTCCTCACGGCCAAACGTTCTATTGGAAGCATTTTATATAAAAACTGATGAAGAAATATTGTCCGACTCTGAATATTACGAAGATTATTGGGTGTTGCATAAGGGAGTTCAAACAGCTTTTGATGATGATGATGAGATGATTATGAGCTGACAGATTGGGAATGCTTGAATATTGTTCCGGGTGCCCAGGCTACTGAGCAGCTCTCAATCGAAGTAATTGATATTACAGAGTAATGCAGTGATGATGAAGTTATTTTGGAACGTGTTATTGAAAGACAAAGACATTATTTAAGCGAAAAGCTGCAGTTAGACCAAGAGAGAATCGAAATAAACGAGGAAAATCTCCCAGTATTTTCTGGAGCAAAGGATTTCCTAATCACAGTGGAAAACGATGCTCCATGGGTTAACTAAAGCGATGAGAGCTTGTTAATCCAAAGAAACACTGATTCAAGGTATTGTTCAGGCACTTCTCAAAAGTAACAGAAGAAGTACAAATGTGAGTTTGAGGGATGTGCAATTTTTTTGGAGAAAAGTATCGTTGGAAACTCAACGGAGAAAGCATGAGATTTTTGGGTGCTCGTGTCTAAACGGTGACTGTGTGTTTGGGAACCTTGCTGACTTAAGGTCTCATTTCAAGACGCACGAACCCACAAAACCAAAGCCAGCATCATCTTATCAATGTGAATTATGTTAAAACATTTTTCTTCCTCCGTCATTCTAAAATTGCATTGGATAGGTCATGATGTTGATAAGCGGAAACCACTCAAAGTGAATAGAAGCCAGTCACTTAAAAAATATCCAGGTATTTGAAAAGCTAGCCCGGGTTCAATTGTAAATGTGGGGCAACCTCAGGTATCCTCTGCCCTTTCGCTTCGCTTCAATCGCTCACTTCAGATGAGACTTTAAAGCTGAGCAGTAAGCACAATTTAATTTTTTTTAAAGTTAAAATTGATTTTTAGCCTGTTTTCGTTTCTCTGTTGAGCGTTTGAGCTCCCCCCACGACCATTTTTCTTCATGCTTAGAGAAAGTCTTGACCCACACGGGCTGGTCTGGTATGAATACACGAAGCTTGGTACTCGGGTTGTATGAGGCTTGTTGTCGTGTCTGTGAGCTGCTTACATTCGCTTTCACATCAGGGCGAATAAAGTCTTTGCTGGAACTTGCAATGGGCTGCCAGTTGTCGCAGTGCTGCTAATCACTGTTGAACTGGTTCTCCGGATCGTTGCTTGCGCGAAGTAAACTTATATCGTTCTGCTAATGCCTTTGGTGCCGGCTTGAAATGCTCGTTCAACTTGTCCAATAAGTCGTTCATTGTAAAGTCGCTCGCTTTCGAGGGCGAAATTAGGCCAAGTGGCAGTGTAAGATTTGGAAGGCCAATTGATGAAAGTAGAGCGTTTCTACATCGTGTGTTGTCTTTACTTTCATCGAGCTTGTTTGCTCCCAGAAATGCTGAAAATGTGACTCTCCACATTTTGAAGTCATCAATGGCAGGGTCAAAAGGTTGAATAGCACCTATGTGAGCCATGTCGTCGTCTGAATCTGATAAGTCTACTGCTACTGGAGTTGAAGAAACTTGTGGGGTGCTTTTCAACGAAGTTTACAGCGTTTGTGCTGCTGCTGAAAATGTGAAAGGTATGGGTGTAGCTTCGGAGGAGGATTTTGTGGTGCTTGAAGGTGTAGCAGTTGTTTCAGCGTGAACCTCTTTTGCAGCTTCACTCTTAGCGTCCTTGTTTTTATCACTTTCAACGTCACTTTCAATCTCTATAGCTTTTTGTTCTTCACTCGCTGGTTGCTTCGTTTTTGAAGGCTTTGGATTTGGTTTTGGTGGCATGAGATGAGTTGATAACTAGAACTTTGTATCTAAAGTTGCTCAGTGTAGCTCGAATCTCGAATAACCCCAGAACGCAAAAAGGCACTGGTGATTATTCCCAACACGGAATAACACCAAAAACTGTAATTTTCACAACTGAAAACTTCACAATTTCACTGAATTTTGTCGCAAAATGCAGGATTTTGGATTGTTTTGTAGTTGAAATTTCCAAAAGAACACTCTAGTCGCCAATGAAGTGTTTGTTGGTATCTGCATGTATAGTATGCGTATTAAATGAGAGGATGACCAACCACACGTAAGTTCTTTGCCAATGGAATATCCACAAGTATTTATTTCATGTGTCTTAGTCAAGAGCTGAAACAAGTCTGTATGTGAAGGATACAAGGAGGTCATATTATATCTAGATGTAGGACTCAGAGAAGAGACACAAAACGAGACAGTCTCAATTCGGGAGCAAGAGAGCTAATCATAAAACCCAATTTAAGATCATTTGCATATTAAAGATAACATGGCATGAACAAATAAGATGTGAGTGTATCTACAGTTTTTTGTGTTGTGGATGATTCTAACCACTAGGAATGTTAACATTATGAAAACTGGCAAACTGGATGAAAAAACAGCAGATTACTTAAGAGGGGCTCAGAAACCAAAAGTGTAAACTTGTAAAGCATACACCAATTTCCCATGACCATCACCAATCAAAATGCATTCGCCGATTATTTTTATCAGAAAGGGCTATTATGAGCTTTTAAATAGATAAGAATATTGTAAAATAAATTTTACCATGTCAAACTCATTTTTATGTAACTGTTTTAAAATAAAAGCAATTTATTCTTTGTTACAAAATACTGCTGTTCATTTACAGAGTGATTAGATGTCCTGTCAAGATTTCACCACATTATGGATGACTACACACTCTCTGCATGACATCATCGTAAAAACCGCAAAGGTGCTAGACTTGACGCAGTTCCTGCTTTCATTGTCAACTTCCAGAAAAAATCCAGAATAACCCGTTTGTATAAGTTTACTGAACATTGGGTTTCGTTATCCCAACCTGCACTAAATTACAGGAATTATTGTGCTATCCACCCGCTTAACATGATTTAATCTAGGGTTCATAACTCGTCAGACGTAATATGTATGTAAAATATTAAAAGTGTCACATCTAAATTCCATTGACATTATTTTTTCCAACAAAAATTCATTTCGTTGTCATTTTTTTGCAACTTCCACAAGCAAGCGCAATAGTAGAGTCTTGCCACGCAATTCTAAGTCGAAAGCATCGAAACGAAAACAGTTCTTCTAATCAGGCATCCGTTGTTAAGGAGATTATAGAGAGTGAAAGCAGAGCAGCTACTTTAGTTATTCATATTATCAACTTCTCCTCCCAAATGCACGCTAAACGATGCAACATTTATGTTCTATAGCAAGTCCTGAATTGGAGGATTTCTGAATTGGCTTTTCCTTCAGTTGTTAATTTTGATCAGCGTTTGTGAAGTTTCATATTTGCCTGAAATCCATGGGCTCTGCTATATTCAACTTAATTAGAGAGAAAGTGCTCCAAGATTAGTGAGATATTATGAAATCTAATAGTGAATTTAACTGTGATAGTAGTCCCATTTAATTGTGAGATCTCTCATTTCCTCTAGTCAAAACAATCTAAGCAACTTTACGGCCAACGGCAATGTAAATAAGCTATCTGAAACCTGGTTTAGTAAATAAATTAGTGCAAAATAAAGTGCTATCAAGCTATGAAAGATACGGGAAGAAAACCGCCTTACTAAATTAACACAATGATGATGATCAGAGCAGACGTGTATGCAGTAAGCTATTCGGATAGAGGACTCGATCAACATCTTCATGTTTGCATAAACCTTGGTTTGAGAGAGAAAGCAGGGCATCGACAAATTGTTGTAGTAGCCTTGAGTTTTCCTTAGGGAATCCAGTTTACAAATGTACTCTAAATTCCTTAAATTATCATGTCAAAGTAGTACAATTTGTGAGTAACCAAATACGCATTTGTATAAAAATGAGTTCTTTTACTGAATCTAAAAAATATAGCTATCTCTGATTCTTCATGCAGTGGTACATAAACCGTGTCTATCAACACCAAAACGGCTTCATGAACATCGACTGATCCGTAAATTCTCTGTTTTTGAATAGTGCAGAGTTGTTCAACTGTAAAGATTCTATCAAGTAAATAATCGACTTTTGCGACCTTTTTTGGTACAATTTAATATTGCAGTTAGAATGGAAAGCGAGCGAGCTGTGAGTTTGAAATGATGAGTGCTGCAGCAAGTTTTTCTTTTAGCATCAAAGAATTCCAAAATGAGAATAAAAAAGACGAAGATAAAAAAAAGTTTCCAAATGTTGAAATGTTGAAAGATGAACTTTTGAGGGGCTCTCATAAAAAGAAAGGATTCAGTGTCAAACGTTATATTTAAGAAATTGGATGAAGAGAGAGACTCTGAACCTGGAGATTACGTTATTTTTTGGGGTAATTGAACCAATTCAACAAATTAACATGATCATGACGATGTAGTTGAGCTGAAAAATGAAGAGTTTATGTAGTAAAAATACCTAGTTTCAGTGTTAAATTGTGGTCTGCATAATGGAGGGTAAAACATTCAATGTAAGGATGAAACGTTGCGTTCTCATTAAATTTTGGTGAAAGCTAGGGGGAAAGCGAGAGCTCCACAGGCTAGCTACTCAGCTGCAGAGCACCCCATGCAAACAACGATCGGAGTGTAGATTCTTATGCAGTACTAACACTTTTCTTGGACATAGCACGTCATATTTTTTTGATATTTTAACTGATTAGCATTCTGAAAAGGATCACAGACGTCGTCATCATATTCTGGCTTCAAATGCATTTAATTAGCTACTGTTGGGTGCGCAAAAGAACATACAGCCTAACAATTATGATTTAAAGTTCGTTACTCATTTGAACGGAAGTTAAGGACACATTTTCAAAGAAAGAATTAGAACCAGATGGCTAGCATAAATACGAGCACAAGCAGTTGAGCACAAATAGAACGTTCTCGTGAGCATCCGCACTTAAGAAAAAATATTTAATGACGTATTACAGCAACAGCTTCCTTCTGTTCAAATTTGATTCTCCTTCGAAAAAAGTTCAAACATAGATCTTGCGTGGAAATTTCATTTCAAAACCTATTACTAGGAATTAATTTGGAAGCATGATTTCTATCAATAGGGCTTCAAAAACGATTTAGATTAATCGGAAAAGTACGATAGATTGGTGGGAAAATCATGTGCAGCTTGTAACTTGAAATATTTCTTGTCGCCCTTGAACTGCAACAAGAAAACTTAAAAGTACATATTGGCACACACGAGAACCCTTTACTTGCCCGTTTGGTTAGGCGTACAACTACATTTTAGCGCAACGGTGTATATTATTCGGTTGGCTGGAAGCTGAAAAGGGATCCCATTCGGTGATGGTTACTGCTATGTCGTGGGAAAAAGGAAGAACAGGTTATTGAGCCGTTTTGTGATGGGCTGCGCCTCTCGTGAGGAGACTAGGTAGAAAACAGCCACGTTTGTGTAATGTGGAGCGTTGGTGGGATGAGTGGAAACGTGGTAGCGACTAATAGTAAGCGTCCCCATCCCCTGAAACATGTGCTACGATAGTGGTATTGCAGGAGGTGAACACAAAGGAAATCTGAGGGGGAACGAAGGCTGGGTGAGGGGGCAGCGTTGAGACTTGACGTTGTCGATTTTGAGGTGAAGGTTGGGGCGAGTTGAGAAATGGGCCGTAGCTTGCGGGGGTTACTGCTGAACCCTCAGATCGACGAGGAGGTAGAAGGGACCTTTATACAAGGGACCAGTGTTTATCCTACGTCGAATGTTTTTGAAGTCTGGTGGAAGTGTCTGGTATCTTGCTCGACGGTTGAACTTGGACATGATATGATGGGTCGGGCGGTGCAGCAATCATCCAGATTTCCAATCCGTTTTCAGCTGCAATTCTCACAAGGTACCTATCTTTGATGTCAGGAGAGATACGGGTAGACATAAGTCCCTTAAGTAAAAGGGTGCTGAAAAACATGGTTAACTCTGTTTTCTGTAAAACTGACTTTTTGAATTACTACGAGCGTATTTGAGTCCGCGCGCACGGTACACAAGCTGAGCTGCTCATGGTTCAGACCAGTTAAAAACAAATTGTGCAAACCTCTACACACTAAAATCTGAGTCCAGCAACAAATGTCATTGATAACTCAAAAAACTACAACAAGTAAAAAGCCCCTACCGTATTCGAATTTCAATCATATGTATTAACCCAACGACGTGTACATTTCTTTCCAAAAGTTCCATATTTTAGTCGATTTAGTAGCTGATATATTTTTGCAATGGTAAGAAACGACATTATAAAAAGGAGTTCGATTAATCAGTCTTTATTATCGAATAGATAAATATTGCTATTGTGAAAACTTGTACAGCCTATATCTTTGGACGGAAAACCATATAGTTTAAAGATATGACGGCAATTATATAACCGCGATGTATAAATTATACAAATTAACTATTGGAAACAATTGTTGACGTTTATGCAAAATACTTTAATTTAAAATACGTATTTTAAATTGGTTATAGTATTAAATAATACTTCACAGAGCCTGTAATGAATGCGTTTCATATATTCAAATAAATTTGAATTTGGATGTGTGACAATTTATCAGAAATTCACACAGTAGAGTGTTTTTATCTCTTTCTTAGCATATATTTATAAACTATAGTATTTAAGTGCTACTGTACATTCGTATTATGACATACAATAGTCAGAAACGCTAGGGGATAAATAATATTTACGGGGTAATGGGACTGCTTAAAGCTAAGAGTCACACTGTAGCTTGTCATTTAAAATCTACTGCAGTGATGTTTATAAATATGCACTGCAAGTACAAACCCGAACTTCCAAAAATTATAGAATATCACGAATAATATTCAAATTAATTTAGTATGATAGTTGAGATATACTTCCCAGGGACACTACACTCTCACATTTAAAGCGATTTAGTTTGATGTAAAGCCAAACCTGAGTAACTGAACACAATTACTCTTTAACAATAAGCTTATGTTTATACTTGTTTAAAATAATCAACGACAATGTATAATCTGCGACTATTAGAATATTAATTTCTACATATAAATTTAATTACCACTTTCTCAAGTATTAAACTGCACAAGTACTAAGATAAGTAGTAACCGCCCTACAATCTGAAAATAAATACAAAATTATTGTAGAAATTTTTTTTAAAATGGCCGCAGTAGTTTGGTGATTTGTAAATTTTTTTATCTACAGCAGTTAGGGTTCTTTTATTTACGTGGAAAAAGTTTCCAGGTTTAATTGACACTGGTTGTAAAGCAATTTGGAGTTTTCCATTAGTATCTAGATGTAAAACCGACGATTAATTTGATAATAGGGTTGAGATTTTCAACAAATATGAAAAAGTTTACCATCATTTGTTTGTGCCGAGGTAGTTGGCTGGTAGAAATTCTTTTTTAGAAGTTTTAAACAACTTTGCACCTGGAATAAAATAAACGTTAAGCTTCTAACGGTTTTCTACTTATTATTTATTACTGTGTGATTTACCTCTGTCTCAAACAGCTGCGCTGTGTTACAAAGCTCGTACACAGTGGCTGAATTTAAGAAAAACGATATTCCAATGGAACTCGCAGACGCAAACTCGAAATGCAAAAATAACACGGTTACAGAGAAAATGGATGTGATTATGGAGACAATCATCAATAGCAAGTCCACAGAAAACACCCATCCAAAAGAATTATTTAGAGATTTGCATAAATTTTCTTGTTTGTGCAAATATACGGATATCCTGTCAATTGAGCTATTGTAAACTGTTTTACTTTTTCAACTCCAAATTTAGGATGAATGGGGACAATCTCAAAGTGTGTAATGTGGTTATTAACCAAAGCCTTGGTAAAAGCCTAAGAGTGGACACTCCCGCCCAAAATACGACAAAAAACGGCATTCCTAATAAAAGAATCTGACCACCACCACAATGGTTTTCCGGAAGTGAAAAATACATATGTAAGTTTTGAAAGGCCAAAGCAAATTGTATAATAAAACGCAGCAAAAGTAATCCATTTGTATCTCTTTAATTTTTTTAGTGCGTAAGGGACAATATATGCAAATACTTGCTTTCCTTCCGGGCCTAACTGATCAATGGCATCCCCTAGAAACTGTCTCAAATCGTTGTGAAATTGAACTATTTTTGAACGGTTAATATATGCTAAAAATGTGCAGAGCAGGTCACCATAGAACATATTAGAGCTAAGAATTTGTTGTGCCAGCTTTTCAGTATCGCTGTTTTTTGGTTGCAGAAGGTGTAGTTTGTCAACTGTGAATAAAAAATATAAAACTGCCAGCACAATTACGACAAATCGGAGAATCACGAGAATGAAGGGAAGGCTATAAGGGCAAAAATTCAAGTTGCCAGAAGAATCTAGTGAAAAAATTGTGAAGCCTAAATTTTCACAAGGTTTGGTGCTCACAGAAAAGAGCTGGTAAAAGATTGGTCCAATAAAACGATTGTCGTTTGTATTGGGGTACTGTGAAACGCTTTGTTTTTTCCTCATTTTGATTTCGCAATGAATGTTGCACAGAATTGAAGTGAAACGATACAACTGACGAGCTACAGATTGAATATGCAGAGCTAATTAGTTTTTGTTACTAGTTGTGACGATGAATAACATGAAAACGGTACAAATAACTAAATTAAAATAATTGGTTTTCTGTTTGTTTGCTATTAAGAATTAAATATTTGTTTCAAATACCGGACAATGAGTAAGTAAACTTACAGTCTATCTCAAACAAATTCACAATTAATTCAGGTGGGGAATGTTTGTCGCATTTTAATTATAAATAAATGTTGTTGAAAATCTATGACTAATCTTAAGTAATAGAATTAAAGGACTACCCGTTATGAAATTGTAGAAGGGCAATAACGTACTTAGTTAATGCACAAGCACACATAGTTGTTAAATGGAACACTTCGTGTCATATGCCTGTTTAGGCTTGACTTTTGTGGCATATATTTTACGCTTAAAGCTTCTTTCTAGACTGGAATTTTGTGAAGAAGACAATGATACCCTCCAACTTTTTAAAAAATGTATCCACTTTCTCAAGTATTAAACTGTACAAGAACAACTAGATAAGTTGTGATTGATCCGGCAATCTAACAATATCAGAGAAATTAAACTAATTGGATTCGAATATCATTTATATAAACGTTTTGGAGAAATTACAATTATCTTACAGCCGTAAGAGTCCTTTTATTTACATGGAAAAAATATCCTGGTTTGATTGCCACAGGTTGCAAAAGCAACTGGGTGTTTTCCATTAAAATCTGAATGTAAACAAATTCTGATTAGTTTTTAGATATTTTAGTTTTTGCATAAATTATGCGAAAATTTAACCATCATTTGTGTCTGTCGGGACAGTTGTTTAAAAGCCATGCTTCCATCCGTTTTAAAATTTATATATATTTGATTTATACTGTGTGATTTACCTCTTCCTCAAACATTTGCGCTGCGGTACAAAATTCATATACGGTGACTGCAGTTACTAAAATTGATATGTACGCAGATGGTGGGTCCCCAGCCAGAAACTCAAAATTGCAAAAACAATGTACGGTTAGCAGGAGAAAATAAGAGGTGAATTCATGGAGACGACATGTACAGTAAAATCAAGCCAGGAAAATAACTAATGCGCGCACGATTGAGTCATTAAGAGCTTTGCAATAAACTTTCTTGCTGTGGCCAAATAGCACAGCCATACTCTTGTGTATTGCATTCATTTTCAAACTGTTTCCTTTTCTTTAGCTCCAAATTTAGAATAAATGGGGACAATCTCAATGCGTGAAAAAGGGTAATCAACCAAAGCCTTGGTAGAAGTCGAAGGGTGGACACACCCGCCCAGAA
This sequence comes from Orchesella cincta, assembly GCA_001718145.1. Lineage (NCBI taxonomy): Eukaryota > Metazoa > Arthropoda > Collembola > Entomobryomorpha > Orchesellidae > Orchesella > Orchesella cincta. The sequence goes on from LJIJ01001574.1 coordinate 14,632, forward strand.
AACGACAACAATAGGCATCCCAATTATATAATGTGACCACCACCACAAAGGTTTTACGGAAAAAATAAAATAGTATATCAATTTTGAAAAACCAAAACATTGTGCAACAAAAAGCAGAACAAGTAATCCGTTTGTATCTCTGCAATTTATTTAACGCGTGAGGAACAATATTCGTAAATGTTTCTTTTCCTTCTGTGGCTAACTGATCAATAGCTTCTACTAAAATATCTCTCAAATTTCTGTGAAATTGCATAATTTTTGAACGATTAATGTACGCTAAATAGGTGAAAAGAAGGTCACCAAAAACCATATTAGTACTGAGAATAGTGTTTGTCAACTCCTCAGTTTTACTATTTTGTTGGTTGCAGATAATGTAGTTTGTCGACTGTGGACAAAAAATATAAAATGGCCGCAGTGACAATCTAAACTCCGCGAGAGAAACTGAAAGGCTATACCGGGCAAAATTGCAATGCGAGATCTAGCGAACAAAATTGTTAGCCGTAAATATTCGCACGGTTAGATAAATATTCGCACGTTTATGCTCACGGAAAAGAGCATTGTAAGAATATCTCAATGAAACGCTTTGAAGTTTTCATGGAATATTCTGAAAGCGTTATGTTTTCCTTTTGCCATTTTATATTGAAAAAAAAGTCGCAAAGATTAAAGATAGAACGGAACAACTGACTGAATATGGAGTACGCGGATACAACCAATTAGTTTTGTTACTGATTTTGTCAATGAGTTGCATGCATGCATAAAGTTTCCAGGATATCGATATTTATCTAATTAACTGAATTTGAATTATCGACTTTGTGCTTGTTTACCATTGATAGATAAATATTTATTTCCAAGTAAACGTGATAGATGAATACACATTAACTTTCTAACAAAGGTCTTCTATGGCTTCTAATTAGACTGATTACTTGGTTCTTCATGTTATGAACTGAACGGAGGACGATAACATACGTAGTTAAGGCGGCACCAGCATCTAAATATTGGATGATAATATAATATATTATGCAGGAAAACAGTAGAAGAGTTGTAATTTTATGGAACATCATTTGAATTTTTTATCATACTGCTGCAAGAGTCTCCCTGTTGACGATGAAGAAATTTCCAGGAGTGATTGTCAAAGGATCTAATAGCATCTTGATTTGTTGCATCGAAACCTAAAAAAGCAAACAATTTAGTACGAAATCTAGTTTTGATGCAAGATTGTAGAAATTTGTACTAACCTTCATTTCATTTTGCGGGACTAAAATGTTTTGTGGAATGGTTTTGAGAAGCGTTACACTTCGTTTAGCCTTGAATTCATAAAACATCCTAATTATTCAGATGTCTAGTTTAAGTGTAGTGGCTGAGGGATGATTATTTTGTCTTACCTCTGCTTCGAACAGAAATGCTGCGTTACAGAGCTCATTATATTATGGCCAAATGTAGAACAAATGGCAGCAAAAAAAGCAAGAGTTGCCGAAAGCTCCAACGTAATATAAAAACAACGTGAGTGGAAATACAGTGGTAATAAGTGAGATGACAATTGATAGCGTGTCCAAAGACAGAATCCAACCAAATGCGTTATTTAAAGAAGCACAAAAGCTTTCTTGTTTCCGTAAAATGCTACAAATTCTGCTAACATCATCGCAGCCTAATGTCTCCCCTCTTTTTATTTGAATATTCAGAATAAAGTGACACATCTGAGAAGTCCTAAATATCGTCATAATCCAGAGCCTTGGAAGAAGACGTAAGGTTGTTGCTGACTGCCAAAAAATGGAAAAAACTGGTATGCCAATTATGCTATGCGACCACCACTCTAAAGGTTTTCCAGATATTGTAAATTTATAAGTAAAATTGACAAGTCCAAAACCAGCAGAGAGTAAAAACGCGGAAAAAGATATCAATCGGTATCTCTTCAGAGTTTTCACAGCGTATGGAAGTCTCATGGCGACTTTTTTCGTTTCTTCTGGTGTCAATTGTGTGACGACTTCAACGAGTATATTTATCAAATCTTTATGAAAACGAAGTATGTTTGATCGATTAATGAACGTTAGGAGCGTGCACAACAGGTCAGCAAGGAACATGGTGCCGGTGAGAATTAGCTGTGTCATCCATTCCGTTTGACTTTGTATTGGGTGGAGAAATGTCACCTTTTCTACTTCAAATTTGAAATACAAAACTCCCGCCAATATCAAACAAAAGCGAACTATCACAAAAGTAAAGGAACGGGTTCGAAAGCAAGTTCGAAAGAAAATTCAAATTTCCTTGGGAATCCAGGAAAATACTGTTAGCCCCAAAGCTTCACTGGGTTTCATACTTATTGAAAATAACGTGTGAAGTCCCTGCCGAACAAAATAGTCCGGAGTTTGTATCGGGTCATTTGGAATGCTTGAGTCAGTCATTTGGAAATTATTTTATTTAGGATTGATTCGAAACGAGACGATTCAATGAAATAAATACAATTGAAATATGGCAAGCTTGATGTATGCTCAACGCTCATATAACTTGAACACTTTCTGCATTCAAATGAACACAATAAAATCATGAAACATTAAAGGTTCACAAACTATGCCTTTCATCTCAAAACGTATTTGTTTTTGCTTTTGACAGCTTGTTAATATGTACCTTCTATCATCCTATTATTTAAACTAATTTGCTAATGTATAAACAATTAATTTCATTCCATGCAGATCCAATTCATTCGATATCATTGTTAAACTGTACAAGAACAATGACATACGTCAGTACTGCGCCTAAAATCTACCAAAAAAGTAAACGCCATTAAAAGCACAAAACCTCACAATAAAAATAATTAGCTATAACGTAATAAAAACTTACAGCGGTCAGAGTTCTTCTATTAACCTGAAAAAAGTGTCCTGGCTTAATTACCAAAGGTTGTAAAAGCATTTTAGTTGGAAACGATAATATCTAAAAAAAAATCAGTTATTCAATTACCAGAAAAGGTTAAGGATTAATAGTTTTTTCATGAAATTTTTTACCTGTTGTTCATCTCCCTGAGCTAGTTGGCTTACTGAAATGTTTTTAAAATTCGATGCAAAACGTTGCATCTAAAATTGAAATAAAAATTTATTTAAGGCAACAAATAATAGTAAAGTAATTACAAAATATCGTCATCTTCTTACCTCTGATTCAAACCTAAATGCAGCGTTGCAGAGCTCATACACAATGGTTGCATGTAATATGAAAGTCAACCCAGTTGAGAGTGCGTTTGCATAATCCGATTGTATAGCTAGCACCATGAAGAGAAAAAAAACGTTGTAAAAAGAGAGTTTACAAGTAGGAGCATATCAAGGGAAAACGGCCAGCAAAACGTATCATTCAGTTGAGAACACAATTGCTCCAGTTTCTTCAAGTTAACGAAAATTTCCTGAATTTCTTCCTTCTTATGAGTTCGTTTCAATTGCATCGATAAGAAAAAAGGTCCTAGCCTCATAGAATGAAATACAGTCATTATCCAAAGTCGTGGTAAAAGCCTTAAAGTGGCTGCACCTGACCAGAAAATAGCGAAAGCAGGTATTCCTACTATTCCATGTGACCACCAAGTCAATGACCTTTTACTTGTAACTAATGTGTAAACTATTTTAATAAGGCTGACACAGGATGTGTAACCGAATGCGGAAAAAACTATTCGTCTTTAATATTGGTGACCATGTGTGAGAAAACATTTTCCACACAATATGTTTCTCTTCAACATTTAACAAACCTGCAACTTCCGTAAGAAATTTTAATAAATTTTTGTGAAATGAGATGATTTTGGAACGATTCCAAAATGTCAGCAATGTCCAAAGCAAATCCCCAAAATTCATGTTGAATGCAATAATAGCATGGTTGAATGTTTCTGTTTTGCTTTGGTCTGGCTGAAGTAATGCAAGCTGTTCCTGCAAAAGTTGAACGTATTCCACTGCAAATAGGATGGTGACAAATCGCAAAATTACAAATACGAAACTAGGGCTACGACAATGAAAACTAAGATTTGCCTGAGTGTCCAGACTAAATATAGTTAAGCCAAAGTATTGCTGCGGTTCAAGCTAATGGAATAGATTTTTGTGAATTCCTTCCCTAATAAAATCATTACTATCTTCAGCCCTTTTCATCGTATATTTTTGTGTGATATGTAGTTTCGTGTTTGAGGACAATTCAGCAACTGACTGATTTTACGCTTATTGCAAACGGTGCCCAAACCAAGTCGTACTAAAATGGATATCAGTAGTATTTTCCGCATAGAACACTTTTATACTCCCTGTTTTTTGTTTTAATGGTGGGGATATTCAATTTAACTAATTGTTTTTGCAAAGTCGATTAAAAAGAATATTTAAGTTCGTGTATGCAATTTGGTCGAAGCAATTACTTTAAAGTATCGGGAAACAATAATTTAGTTAGAAGTTTTTCTGAGAAAGGCAGTTACCAAAGTTCATAATTCTGCAGAACAATAAATATTAGGTCTCAATACAATCAGTAAATTTATGGTAATATCAATCGTTTCAACGAAGTAAAAGGGAAGAATCGGTTTTTAGAAACTCATTAGTTTAATTGCTGCTGAACAGCACAAGAACAACCAGATAGGTAGTTACAGCTCCACAAATCTTTAGCATACCGGTAGCAGTGTAAATCCCACTATTATTCATGAAAGGTTGTAAAATAAAGAAAAAAGCTATAATAAATTCTTACTGCTGTTCTTTGATTAACGTTGAAAAAGTTTCCAGGTCTAATTGCCAAGGGTTTTTATAGCAGTTTGGCTTGAAGCATTGATATCTGAAAATGAAAATTTATCAATAAAAATAATAATAATAATGCACTATGTCTAATCCATCAAGTATTTTACCCGCATTTTAGCATAATTATGCCAACTGGCTTGTAGAAATGGTTTCAAAAAGAGATGTGAAATTCAGAACTTTATGAGAGCGATAATACCTTAAAATTACTTACAAGGGAGTTATCTTTGGTGGCCGGACAGTTCAGACACGTGAAATAGTGTTTCTAGGGTAGTTTGACACGCTGAACACGATGCTTTTTTACTTTTCTGTAAAACTCAACTTTGGAATTCACACGAATGATTATTCTTATTGCAGAATCCAATGGTTAATGAATTTAGCATGTGAAATATCACTGAAACTGTCCGCAAACCTTCTTTTACATTATAAAACACAATAAAACAAAAATTTGACTAAATACAGTGAATCAATCATACAAAATGAATTAATTTGCCAAAAACTAGAAAACTTGCCTTTTCGGAGTCCCTATAAAGCTATCATGTAAATTCCAAAGTTGAGTTTTACAGAAAAATAAATACAGTGTCATGTTCAACGTGTCAAACTACCCTAGAAACACTTTTTCACTTGTCTGAACTCTCTGGGCACCAAAGATAACTCCCTTGTCAGATGTTGTCGAGCTACTTTTGATAATGGCGATGGTAGTGAAACTGGAGAAACAGTGAGAGCTACTGGTGCAGGTCTCTTATAGCAATTCGAAATCTTCCTGTAACTGGGTCCCAAATTGTCACCTGCCTCGAATCCTTCATCTGAAACACACGCTCAGGTAGAAGGGAGCCTGCACGAGGAACTGACACATTTTTGGAAACATTTGGAAGTGCGTCAGTCAAAATCTGTGGAACTATAACTTCCCCGAATGGTGGGATGAATGATCTCACCCAATTCTAAAAAATTACCAGATTCTTCCATCTTGAGGTGGTGCTAAAGGGTTGAGGGAGCTTCCGCAACCACCACTTCCACTGGGGGTGATGTTTTTAGATTCATTCTCCACCCATGCTGCACTGAAAAGGGTTTAGGTAGAATTTTAAGAGCTGAGGATGTTGTTGATGATGATGGTACGGGCAGTCGTTTGGACTTGGAGCCAATTAATCAGCAATTTTTCTGTTGTAAAATTGAGCTCGCAGGATTCCTTATAGGTTTTGTAATACCATATTAAAACAACCAACAATCTTATTGACACATAAAATTCTGAACCAAGAGCTCACCATGGTAATTTTAGATTGATGACAATATGATGGATTTTCTTGCGAAAAAGTGGATACAAGATTGTAATGATATGGATTATAGGAACGAGCATTAAAACAAAAGGACAGGGTTAGCTCCCTTTATTCTATAAACGTTATGAAAAACGAACAACAGGTTTGAAAATAGAAATCCATGAATTTAAATCTGATTGGAAGTTTTTCTAGACGCGACTGTCAGAAAATTGTCCTATTATCTGATTTCAAGTAAGTTATCAGATTAGTCAGAGCATACTTCGCATTACTCAGTTACAAACTTAGCAAGGGATCTGTCTTGTCCATCCAAATGGTCCAGAGCCGAGTTGAAGGCAACTCGAAATACAAAAAGGCAAAATTCTGCCAACATCTTAACGGAATCTTTAATTATTTGAAGTCCGGTATGACTAGGAGTCTCTTCTTCCTCCCGAGAGGGTAGCCTCTCCCGTGGAACCCATTCGTCGATGTTTCTCATTGGTAGTCCCTCATCATCTTCTTCAAGTAGCCATTCAAGTCGTCGGTTAGCGTTTGGCTCAGACATCGTCTGGTATGGAACTCTTTAAATAATTGAGTTTTAAAATTAACAATGCTTTAGCTTGTAAAGCAATACAAGATTTAATATTTCTTACCTTAAATCAAACAATCAAGATTAAGTTTCAAGTAGAATCAGAAAGTAATTTAATCGTTGCTTGATCAACTCTTTCTATTACTAGCTTCTTGAAGCTATGACTGTATCATTTTATAGCGGTAATTGCATTATCTATTTTACACAACTTTGCATACGTGAGCCCGTTTCTTGATGACGTTAAGGCCGAATATTGAGAAATTTTGATGCATGACCTTATAGTAAATACGTTGTCAATAATTTCGTATTGTGAGACTGAGACAAACGTTATATTTATTGCATTGTATAAAATGCCACAGCGGTTGTCTAATTGTCATTTGTACAATAAACATTTTGATCGCGCTGTTTTTAGCAATACAATACAATTTGTTTTGAATTAAATCAAGGCAATTTTTAGCTTTAGTCCTTTTCATCTCCTTTTGCTACCAGCGTTTATATCCCCTTTAAATTCATTTACATTTGTGTTAAATTTCAACTTGATTAAGACGTCTGTTGGAAAGCGTTTAACACTTCAGGTGCATATACTAGTTCGTTCTTAAAAAAATAAATTAAACCGGAAATTACAATAATCATATTTTTTCATGATGATGGGTGGGTCAAACAAAGGATTGATGTCTGCAAAGCATGAAAACGCCGGGACCAATCATACAATTGCCTCCAAATTTTGAACTATCATACATTTCTAAACGCGTAGAGCCCTACTGATTTTAAACAAACGTTTAAACACCACGATAACTTAATAGAGTATATGCACTGTAAACGAGTCTTGGATTCCCCAATTAAAATTTCAGTAACCTATAAATTCCAGGGTTGTTTGTGCGAAACAACAAAGGAGGATAGGGGATTGTGGTGGAGAAATTAATATTGTTGGATAACAGAAGTAGGGGAATGGAGATGGAATTCTGTGTAAGACATTTTTGTAATAAATAATAATGACGCAATTCAAGTGTGACTAATTTTTGACTTTTTGTTTCAGCCATCGTCAAATATAAGGGAAGACTTGGAGAGGGGTGGCGCAAAGTAACACAATCCTATATTGAAGTTGGTACCAGGCTGCAAATGTGTCCAAAATTTATGAAAATTCAAAGTGGATGTAAGTTTAAAGATGCGCGTCTGATAAAGTGTGGGCATTATCTTTACATAATTATAACCTGGAGTAGCATGCAGTGTAAGCGTCTGCGTTGGGCTGGAATTCCAGCTTATTGGATCTCACAACATCCCCAATAAACCTCTTGGTTAAATGCAGTTTTAAATAGCGCCCGTTTCGTTTCTGGTATCTGTCCAAAAACGTCCCTTGCAAATTTATAGCCAAGCAAACAGACTGACATTTCTGGACAGTTGGACACTGTTTGAATTGGTAAACTTTCACCATCAAGAGCCGTGGAGCTTTTTGAAATCTGATTTATACATATTTCAGTCGGGTTTAGATATAATAGTTTTGCATTGCTGTTTCCAAAAGGTAAAGGTTTATACCGTCATGAAAATCAGTTCTTCAGCTCAAAAATGCGATGAATTATTCAGGTTAATTATTCTTTTGAAACATATAAAAATATCTATTAGTGCTACAATGTCCGTAAAGGTTCACCCTTCTATCCAAGAAAAATAATAGGCCCTGGTTTATTTACCTTTAAAGAGTTTTCAAACGATGCAAATATTTGAAATTTAATTTTTGAAACGATTACGCTCGATTAATAAATTTCCAATTATTCATAATACTCCACTAGATAATATTGTTTTGTGCTTGGATGCAAATTAGCAAATTAATGTAAGAATAAACCTTATGAACTGAAAAAATCTGTGATTCTCTAAATGCCCCAATTAGGTTTGTTCATATTTTTATATAATGGAATAAAAGCATTAACTTTATTAACTCTTAATATAATTACCTACATTTCACATATCCAATTATAAATATTTTAAATTACAGGCCAGATTTGGTTTAAGAAGAATGGAATCAAAAATGAAATTGGAAACGTAAATTTTTACAGCAGGAAATACGAATCCTGTACTAATTTTTTTTAATTTTTAACAATTTTTAAAATTTAAAATGATTTAATTTTTCACAAGTTTTAGCAATTCCTATTCAAGAAGTCCTTCGCATATTTTCTTTGATGCTAATTTTTAAAGATTGTTGACCTCCTTTTTTGGAATCCTGCATAGAAAATTACAATATGAATATTGTGACGTCAAATGAAATTTTTTGAAATTCTGGTTATTCATTAATTATTAAGAACACTAACCATGACTATAAATTTAATTGGAAATTAAATTGTCGAGTCACTCCGAGTCCGAACTACTTAAGTGAAGGTCGTCATGCAACAAGCTGCGGTTGTCCATAGTTGGAGGAGGTGGAGGAGATGGAGGAGATGGAGGAGAAGGCGGAGGCGGTGGAGATGGAGGAGGAGGAGGTGGAGATGGAGGAGAAGGAGGAGATGGTGGAGATGGATCAGAAGCAGGAGAGGGAGGAGAAGGAGGGGACTGCGGAGAAGGTGGAGAAGGACTTGGACCAAACAAAAAATCGAACTTCTCATCAACTGTCATGAGGTTGACTTCTTCTAGTGTTTTTTTGGGTTCAACCTTGTCTTCCATATCTGAAGCTTTTTGGGTTACTATTTGTGATTCTGCTGACGTCTTGCATGTAATAGTTTCTTTTGGAAACCCCACAGTTCGCATGATTTTGGCTGCCTGCTTTGGCAACCCTACAGCTTTCTTTCTTTTCAGAGCTTTTTGAAATTCCAGAGCTTTCTTGCTTCCTGGAACCACGATTATCTCAGGTTTCCCCGTTTTCTTCACCCGTGGGGGCTTAATTCTAATATTCACGGTAGGACCTTCCTTGCGAAATACTTCTTGAGCTATCAAAAATCTTTGGGCGTAGTTCCACTTTGTAATGTTTAGTCGGTGTAGTGGAGCCGCAGGTTTTGGGTAGAAAACTGGTCTTTGTACGTGGCATAAAGTCACTTTCCGAGCCAAAACCTCCTTATTAGCCACCACAGATTGCTGATGATCCACAAAAAATGTCACCATCACGTTCTTCGGTTCGTAGGGAAATCGATGATTTAGTCGAGCAAATGGGTCCTCTTGTGGGTCTGGAGGAAGTGACGTAACCGTCGCAGGTTTTGATCCAGAAGCAACAGGCTTTGACCCAGAAGCAACAGGTTTGGATCCAGAAGCAACAGACTTTGACCCAGAAGCAACAGGTTTTGATCCAGAAGCCAAAGGTTTTGATCCAGAAGCCACAGGTTTTGAGCAGGAACCAACAGGTTTTGATACAGCAGCCACAGGTTCATCCATTCTTGCCTTTTTGCGTGGGTTAGAATGCTTACTCTTGCTGCCATGAGGTTCTGGTGAGCGAGAAAAGTTTGAAGACATTCTCTTGCTGCAGTGAGGCCTTGGGGAGCGTGAAGGGTTCATCTTTCCGGTAGCTTTCGATATTCAAGATATACACGTTTATTACAAATTTATTCCAGTATTAATTAAATATTGTAATATATTAATATAATTTTACCTTCAATGTATTTCAGGATTCCGTTCCTCTTGGCTGGTCAGAAGCTACTGACATCGTGCAAGCTATTGTTCTTTAAAATGTGTGTCAATTCCGAATAATTAAAACAATCGAATAAATCTATAAAAAATTGAAGTTTTCGCGTGAATTGACCTACTTTTTTTTACAAAAGTGGTGTCATTGACTTTTATGGATAAATTCTTGTCGCTATTTTTGAAAAAAATTATGATAGGTACTTAAGTATTTTGAGTCAAATTGTCGCCAGTTTTTGAATAAAAAATAACGTCCCCTCCAATTCCAGCCTGGTTTAAAGCTCGAATTCCATTCATGCTAAGTCAATGTAGTTCGCTGGCCTGATGAAATATTGCAAATTCTTTCTAATTACATGCATGAATGTTATCCTTTTGATCTTGTTTACTTAAGTTGATGAATCAACTGCATCATTTAATGAGTTTTAGAAATTTTTATTGTTTTTTAAATTTATGATTTTATTACGACATAATAATGGCTGGTAACCAGTAGTGTAAAATCAAACTGAAATGGGTAATGATGGAAATTGAGAAAAAGGTTTATGCTTTATCATTCCCAATTATTGCTTGTCATCCTCAATTATTGCGTATCAGCTGTAATTCTCGCTTATCCTCTTCAGTCATTTCTCACCATTCTCATTTATCCATCATCTTCCTGTATACTTTTCTTTAGTTGGGGTTTTCTACAAGCCACCATGACATTTTTAAAAGTTGATGGTCGTAGTGGGGCAATGTAAAAGATTTTCTTACAGGGCATTATGTGTAGGGCTACTTAATATCAATTTGTTATTAGTGTAATGGATTTAGCAGAAATTAAATGGGTTTCGCTCCAGTGCAGATCGCTTGGATCACGATGCAAATGTCAATAAGCGATTCGCCCCAGTATCAACTTTGTAAGACGACCTACTTTAACATTCATTACGCAGCTATGCTAAATTGGTACTGTGGTGATTTGCCGACAGATGTATGCGTCGAATCAGATCTCATAGGTCTACCTTAGTTCGTCCCTCTCCTAAACAATAAGTTCCTACTGAGGAACTTCACCAACTCTTTGAAAGTTGACCAACACCATAATTTTTTCAGTCCAAATATACGTTAGTATTAAAGAGCTTATCAAGTTATCCATGAAAATTAGAGTGTTGGTTAGGGGTAAGTAAAGACATTTATAATGGAGGTACTAAGACATCGGTGTTCACCTGTGAAGTGAGGAAGCATTCTCAATGGTAGATGTCTGATTGTCCCCCGAATTTCACACATAATCTACAACACATTCTTAAGAATGAAACCGAAGGATTCAAAATATGAAAAAATGCGCGCGAAATTTTGAAAATCAAGTGTTCCACAAAAATGGAATTGAAAATTAAGTTTTTATTCGGAATAATATTTTTATGGAAATCTTATAATAGCAAGTATCGTGGGTATTCGCAAGCGCTTGCAAATTCTATTTGCCCATGCATGCTTGCACTTGCATTTGCAAGGTCTCCACATGCTTGCCCATACCCATGGGTACCCGCAAGCACCCTGGGCGCCAGCTTCTGCAAGCGGATTTGTCCCACCTCTAGCGTGGGTGGATGTCTTATAGCCCGCACGGTCATTGAAAATTGTTAGTCCAATTTACTAAAACTGGGATTATTTAGTTCAGAGGGACTAGAGGCGTCAGTACAAGGAAATAATGTCCCTTCTGGAATTACGGAATATATGAAATAGTGATGAATTTGACGCTATCCTTGTAAGTAGTAATTGCTAGGGGGCATAGAATTTTAGTTTGTCAATTGGTTCAGTTTTATTATAAGAAAAGGCCAAATCAGGAGAGAGTGTAATTTCGTTGGTGTTCGTTTGCTAGCTGACTCTCTCGGCTTGGATGATATCAAAAGAGTCTTGTTCATGTGAAATATTGAATATGGGTGCATAAAATTCCATTTCAATGCCGTGAATAACTACAATGTCAATTTTAATGACGGATGGGAGCACTGGCATACGTTACTTTATTTATTTATTATATTTACAAAATTTCGTCGCAACACCTTTGAAAAGGACGAATCCTGTTGATTTTGGCTAAATCAGTTACATACGTCATATTTATATAATCCATATTAAGTAACATAATAAAACATGCTTTGTTACAGCCGTTTCACAATCCCCCAGTAAGACACAGTACTTAAAAAATGATATCGTGGCTTATGGAAATTCAACGAAGGAGTAGGTGATACTAACAAAGTGGGGTAAGGGCCGCTGGAGGATACGAGATGGAGGTATATATAGAATGTATGACGGATTTAAGAGGTGGATAATGGATACTAGAGTTGTTCATTCTATGTAGTTAAAATGGCCAAAATATGTATGTAAATATGTTGTTAAAAAAGCCAAAATATGTAGTTAAATATGTAGTTAAAATCGCAAAAAATGTGCAAAAATGGGCTTTGCAAATTAGATTTAGACAAAAATTGACTTTCTTATATGTTTCGCACGCTGTTTCTTACATAAATCCACCCCGAAAAGTAACATTTTAGAATAGAAAAGCTAGATCTGGAGTTCAAGATTAAAGAATTAATCAGTGGTTTCGAGCCACTTCGACCCAAAAAAAACTCGAGGTTTTCAACGTCTACTTTTTATGATATAATATGAAAGCCTGTAAAATTCTAGGTTAAAAACAGCCAACACCATGTTGGGGTAAGCTGAGACAACGGTGCTAGGGCTACTTGAACAGCAAAGGGGGGACCACGATTAACACCTCTAAATATTGTCCGATTGAGCTGAAATTTTGGTTGGGGACTACTTGACTGATTCCCCAGGGGGAACTTTTGCCCGTTTTTGAAAATTCGAATTGGGCGCGGAAATATAAATTTTTCAATTAAAAAAATATTTTTTGCCAAATTTTTTCTGAGGGAGACACTCCAGGTGATGTTTTGGGAAAACAACAAATCAATAAAACCAAGGTTTATTTAGTATCTGCTCAGAAATAAAAAATTTTGGCAAAAAATATTTTTTTAATTGAAAAATTTATATTTCCGCGCCCAATTCGAATTTTCAAAAACGGGCAAAAGTTCCCCCTGGGGAATCAGTCAAGTAGTCCCCAACCAAAATTTCAGCTCAATCGGACAATATTTAGAGGTGTTAATCGTGGTCCCCCCTTTGCTGTTCAAGTAGCCCTAGCACCGTTGTCTCAGCTTACCCCAACATGGTGTTGGCTGTTTTTAACCTAGAATTTTACAGGCTTTCATATTATATCATAAAAAGTAGACGTTGAAAACCTCGAGTTTTTTTTGGGTCGAAGTGGCTCGAAACCACTGTAATACTTTTGATGTATTAAATACATAAAACATTACGATAAATGACCAAAATGACCAAAATAACGGTCAAAATCAGGAAAAATCGCAAAATATGTTACTAAATATGTAATATGTAGCAAAAAGTCAAAATATGTAAAATATGTAATTACAACATGGGCTTATAATACTCCATTTGTGACCAAACGTACTCATACAAAGTTTGGCTTCAGTAAGATAACGCAAGAAAAATATGTATTTACATAGAATGAACAACTCTAATGGATACTGAAGGTTGGGAGATGGATAAGATATGGGATGGAATGATAGAGCAATCTGTTTTACGCTAAACGTTTCCCAAAATCTCATTCAAGTCTGCTTTCTTTGTGTTTCTATTGCAATGAAAGCTTTGGGGGAGGTTAAATTCGAATGATTTGCTCGGGGTGTGTCACTATAATTTTCAGGTGGAATTATCTGTACGGAACCGTATAATAGTGATTTTCATGCCTCGAAACGAAGGAATTGTTGTGACTACTAACAAGGCAATGAAAAGTAAGTAGATGGCCACCAATTTTGGCTGGAGTACCTTGAAGGCTCCAACTACACTTTTCTTCCGGGGCGACTTGAAAGTGATTCCACAGAACAGTCATTTTTTAACCAATTCTAGGTGTAGATTAACCAACCGATTCTACAGGGAAACGTTTTGACCGCTTGTCAAAAAACGAATTTTACTTTCGAAAATATGGCTGCACCAAAAATGTGATTTTGCGGTTCATGCGATTGTCTGTGTGGTTTGCTGGAAACTGGTTTTAAGGTGAACGTTTGTGCTACTAAAATCAAGGGGAAAGTCACACCTGGATCTCATTTTAACGACATAATCAGCCTCCAAAATAGCAAATAATATTGAGTTTTGTGTATTTTATCTACCTGAAATGTGATCCAAATTAAACTTTTTGTAAAAAAAGAACGTGTTTTTTTCGAATATTTTTGTCTGTAATGCCACGTACAATTAAATCATGACCGAAATTGGACAAAAATATTTTTGTAAGGGAGAGCACAAAAAATTGGATACGAGATAAACTTCATGTTTGAATTTTCATATTTAAATTTATTGTAAAAATTTGATGAAAATGTACACACAATTTATGGTAATGGTCAATTCTGAAAGCATTGGAAATGCGAGATTAACAGCCCGAATCTGTGAGTCGTGGAGATCAATCGTGCTCAATCGTAGTTCGGTTTGGTCTTCAGGAACTTCTGGAGTTTCACTCAATGTGAGACTTGTTAGCGTACCACCGATTCTTTTCAAGAGCTCAACAATTTCTTCCTGTGGCTTTTCCAAATTTTTATACATGTCGGAGTCGTTGAGAATAAGGTTAGTTAAATATGGAAATTTGGTGTGCAGCAAAAAGTTAAAATTTTCCACTTCCACTTCTAGAACAATAGTTTGCAAATTATTTGGCAGAAAAATTCCATCCATAGGCGTTTCATCTGGGCTACCCTTGCATTGAAATCTTAAAAGCTTTGTGGTCCCATTTAATAGAAACTGTACCAACGTTGGCCCGTCAGCTTGATAATAAGGTGAGCCCCTTCCATAATGTCCCCAAATGACAAATCAAGTGTTTGCAGATTTCCCAAACTAAACCTGGCCATGAATTGGGCATTCATTGAAGGATTCAATGGAAATTTACAATAGAGCTCCAAAATGGAATGTCCAAAATTTAAAAGGCAGCTCACAAGCTCCAAACGATTTTCTTGAATGAAGAATCGTGGACCTAGTTTGAGTTGAATGATTGGAAACTTCGTTTTTTCATTCAGCAATCTCATAAACGCATTTAGCTGGCCACTTTGGGGGCCGTTTCCATACCCCAGTCTTCGAAAAAAAGGGGTTTCTTTTGTTTCTTGCATGATTTTTGACAACATCATGTCCGCCAGCTAAAATATGATGAAAATTATGATACTTAGGAAAAATTTGTCAAATTTTGTTTACTGGATCGAAATGACAAATAGGAAATATCAATTACCAATTCATTTCCGAAAACTGCTGACACGGCTTCGTATCGCCCTTCTTCCATTCTTCGTTCTGCTGCGCCTGCGGTGCGGGTTCCAATAAAATTTTAAAAAACACAGATGAAAATGTATAAAATTAGCTTAAACAAATGGCTATTAACTGGCGACTTGTGTAACAAGCGTCATGCAATTAGAATTTACGTCATGACCCAGACGTCGGAAAACATAATGACTTATTTGGTGTTGAAGCACACCACTAGTTATTCCCATAGCTAGATTTTGAAATACAAACCATGTTTCCTATCTTCGTTTTATTTGTGAGCTCATTTCTCTTCACAGGATATGCATTGACCTGTGACAATTTTAATAAAATCGTTGAGATAAGCAAAGGACGCCCTATTGCAGAATACAATGTAACAAATACCTGCTATTTGGCCTTCGAGCAGGTAATACCCATTACAAATAATTATTTTCCAAAAAATCATATTTCAGCTGTTGTTCTTGGGTTTGTAGGGACCTTGCCGGGAACAAGAATGGTTGACTTTCGGAAATGAATCAAATAAAACTCGAAATAAAACACGTGCAGGAATATGTACTTTACGTCAATGTCCAAAACATCCCGAACACCTTAACACCCCAATTTACAACTTCTGGTTCGTTTACAAAGGAGTCTGTCTCCAGGCTGGGGTGGAAGACTCTGACCTTTGTGATCAAAACTCGATTGTCTTCTATACTGAAAATGATGAGGAGCCCGTGTGTCTTGAGGACTACCCTATTGGCAGCAATCAAACAGAGGAGTTGAAGCCTACTGGAAGCAATCAGACAGAGGAAGTGAAGCAGTCAAGGTCAATTTTTACCGTATGGAGAGGGTAAGCTGAGAAATTTACTGCAAATTAAACTTTTTTATAAACAAAATTTTTTGCATATTTTATTTAAAACAATAAAAACATTACCATAATTTGATTCGTATTCCCAGGGACAATCCAGAACTAAACAAAAGGCGAATAAAAATAAAAAATAGTAAAAAAAAGGCCTGGGAAGAAATGGAGAAAAGAAGAGCTCTAGGATTAATTTAAAATTGGAACATCCAAATAACTAGTAACAAAATTCATAGATTTAAACGTTCACAATGTTGGTAATGCAAATATGTAAATATTTTACAATATAGTATTTTTGGAAATATCAAAAACTAGGAGCTTGCAATAAAACTCCAATGATATTCAAATCAAATTGGTATTTTATAAACAAAGAGCACAAGCTTTCATGTATACTACAACACAAAAATCAATATCTCGTCATCATCCAGATTGTCATGCACAATTTATGTATATGTACTCATCTTGGCACTTACTCAATCCCTCCTCGTTCCTTCTCGGACGTTCAGTGCTTTCGCGAACAAAATTGTACACACTAAAAATCTCATCGCTCAAAAGCAAAGCAAGATTACTCTTCCAATAGACACTCGACCGTACCTGTAAACAAAGTCATTCAACTCTTCTCGCTTAAATTCATTCATGGAATGTGTAACAAAAGTAAACACCATTCCAAAAATGTTATAAATTTTCTTTTACTGACCTAAACGTTCAATTAATAAAATAATAACCATCTTTTCTAACCACCTGGGGAACGTTTTTAAACTGCTTTTTATCTAAAATAGATCCATTTATAACAATTAGTATTGTACAATGACTCTAACCTACAAGTTAGCCACATTAAATCTTCCCATAAAAGTACAGAAGTGAGTTCAGAGTTTGAGCGTTACTGCTGGTAAGAGCTACATTTTTTCTGGAACAAAGAGATGTTCAGCTAGACTCTTACAAAAGAGAAAGCTGTTGCTTCCAGTCATCATTATCATCATCATGCTTGCAACACATATTTCTACTTTTCGGGATCTCGCTCGTTCTCGGCTCGTTCAAGCTCGACTTACGTAAAATTGAACATTCCACAAGACTCCAGCTTAACAACAGTCTTCTTCGGGCTATGGGCCAGCTAGCAAGCAAAATAAATCTCAAGGTTCTTATGACAAACAAAGCAAAAGTAGTTTAGTATTTCGTTTTCAAAATGGATAAAAACCCAGTAACTTCACTCTGTATTTTCTGTTGCAAGCCACCACTCTCATTTTTAATACAAAGTAATTTTTCCGCAAAGAGAAAGTTTCTCAAGCTTTTCTCAAGATATCTCGAAATTAATATTAAAACTGAACAACTTGTTGATCAGCTTAAGTTTGAAATTTGTGAGGAGTGTTTCCATTAAGCAGTATCTTTCTGTGACCTACATGTTCAATATGAAGTCATCAAATTCAAACTGGATTGGAAAGTGAAGAAAATATTGGAGGCAATGAAAACCGTTGGAAATGTTCCATCACATTGCTCCGCACTTGCAAATCAGTTCCCCGATGACGATGATGGAAGTAATATAGTCCTGGACGATATTCAATTATTACGAAGGAATCTTTTAAAGCATTGTAAGATTAAAAATTTATTGATATTTGTACTCCAATTCGGAAATTATACCACTTTAGCTTATTTTTTATCGTAGGCGAAATGAAATTGAAGTCACCTTTGCCAAACGTTCTACTCACAAGACGTCCCAGCGTAATTAAAACCTGCGGAAAATCCAGGTGTGAAAAACTGTCAGTTGAAGAAAAGTGTACGATTACTAAAAGTGGCCTGATCCCATTTTTGATGACGTATATGGCAGTTCTCCATTTATCCCTTCCATTATTTTACTATCAAATATCAGAAAAATCAAGCAAAAAACGGCAGTTGGAGAAAGTCAGTTATTATTACCAATACCAACTGAAAATGAGAACCCAGAAGAACCAGAAAAAAATGGTCCATCATCAGGAAATCAAGACAATTCCAACCAAATTATTTTCCCTTCCAATCCAGAGATTGAAGAAACTATACCAATCAATACAAATTACATTGAAGAGGTGGAAGCTGAGCCTGGAAGTATTTTAAAAGCTGCATTACAAACGGATTCCGAGTTGCCGAGAGTTCCTGATTTAGAATTTTTAGCAACCCAGTTTAGCCTGGGTTATAACTGCCCAAAACAATGGCTGTGTTACACTTGCCCAGCGTCATTTTCTACCCAGGAGGAGTTGGTTTGGGATGAGTTGAGCAACCATGGAGAAAATATAGAAACAGATGAAAAAAACGAAGCCACTCAAATATTTAAGTGTACTCGGTGCCCACAGCTCTTCATGAGAAAAGAAATGATTATTAAACACGTTATAAAACATCATCAAGCATCAAGCACGAGAGAACCAGTTATAGGAGAAAGT
The DNA here is from genome assembly GCA_001718145.1 of Orchesella cincta. Lineage (NCBI taxonomy): Eukaryota > Metazoa > Arthropoda > Collembola > Entomobryomorpha > Orchesellidae > Orchesella > Orchesella cincta. The sequence continues at coordinate 33,351 of LJIJ01001574.1, forward strand.
CAAGAATCAATATCAACCATAAATACGGAAACTGTAGAGATCGAAGCTGAATCGGTGGTTTCAGAGTGTTCCAATGATTATCCACCCAACAATTCCAACAACTTGTCGATTCCAATTTCCAAACCAAAAACTGTTTTTACCTGCAATTTTTGCAATATACAGTTTAGTGCTCGCTATGATTTTCTTCAGCACATGGTTTCGGCTCATGCCAGACTGTTTGGAAAGAGAAATATGCAGCGAAACTCAACAAACTCAGCAAATATGGAGTATATCTGCCCAGAAGTTGATTGTATGGTGCACTGCCCATCCAAGGAGGAACTGCGTAATCATATTTGGAACCATGCAAAAGAGAACAACCAAACTTTAAATGGTGAGGATCTACGAAATTCTAGCAATTTGGAGTTTAAACAGGAATCTTTGAGTGCAGCTGGAAATAAAGGCAAGAATGACAATAAATATTTGCTCAATACAGATTTGTGCTACAACTTATAATGGAATTTTTACTCATTTCAGAACCCCTACCAGTGGCTGCTTTGGAATCTGACATTGTCCTACCCCTCCAAGAAACCATGGATCGTGGCGAAACAATAGACTCCTCCATTTCTATTCAGACCCAGTCATTGGGATCGGATAGTCTTGCATTATTGATAAATTCAATTGCGAAGCAGGGCTTGCAAGAACCCCGTGTGCTAAGGCACAAATGTGATTTCGTAGGGTGTAAACGGGCCTTTTCTACCAACTATCGGTTAAGGCAACATCAACAAAGCCATAACGGGAGACAACCTTACTGTTGTCCATGGGAAGGATGTCAGTGGAAGTCGGTAGAAGTTGGTCTTCTATTACGTCATTACAGAAGACACTCTAAGCCATACTGGTGTATACATTGTTTGAAACCGTTTACCACTAAAAGTGGTATGTCCCGTCATCTGAAAAGAATACATGATTCGAATGAATTCAAGAACAAAAATTAATAACATTTCAAATATAAAAGAACTATAGTTTTGTACAAGTGTTGAAGGTGAATGATGTTGGATGAAAGTTATAAATGAACGTTTTCTGAATGATTTTTGAGTCAAATAAATTGAACGAAAGAACACTAACAAATTTGGAATTTTGTGATAAATCTGATTCTTATTCAGAAGCCATCTGAAAATTTACTAATAAAATTCATACTTGGGATAAAGCCTGCATTGTTTTAAGCAGTTCTAGACGTTTGGTTCATGAATTAGGTAGCAACATGTAGACTACGAGTCATTTCAAAAACATGTCTTCAACAAATCAGAGTCAAATTGGATTATCGGCCTTTTTTCTATTCGGGCTATTGCAACTACGTCAATGTAGCCAGGATACTGTGACTTGGCATATACAAACTAGTGCTCCGGGGTACATGCTCACCTTCGTATGAAGTTAAAAGCTTAACATTGCAAGGAGTTATAGTCATTACAATGTGGCCAGAAATCATTTGATTTGCCCTCGTACTTTGCCGCCTCGATCATGCTTTCCATTTTTAATTGCTATCTTTGTATAAAAATGAAAAAGAAACTAAATTTATAAACTCTTTGAAGTGACTGCAAAATTAAAACACATAGTTTGTTACATTATTTCATCGAGACTGAAATTGAACCTTGAAGCATATGGAGATATATAAAAATTCAATACAAGGTTAGGCTAAGTTAAGTCACATGGCCATAAAAAATCCGTTCTGGTAGTTTGTAAGCTTCAATTATTCATGAAATGGAATTAAATTGAAATTTTGTGGCATATTTGTTTATTTTATGCTGATTTTATAATGCGTAAACTAACAGAAACTCAATACATTGTGCAGCTTTGCTTCCAGTATAAAGAAGCTAACTACAAATAAGAAAGAACTGTAGTTTCGTTATTCGAATTAAATTCGAACTAAAACTATAGCACTTGTAGCAAAATTCAATTTCAATTTAATTCGGTTTTTGTTTTGAGAGTAAGCCAATTTAAATAAAACCAATGTTAAAGAACCTGTTTGAAGCGTGTAGTAATGAAAATCGTTGCTGAATATATTGAAAATAAATGGCATGACGGCATGGCATATAAAAACACTAATGCATTAGATTTGTTACATTTGATTCATTTCAAATTTCGTATTAAAGAATGGCAGAATGCAGGTGTGAACTATACAAAGTTTTGTTTTTATGGGATGCAAACCAACTCAAGTTTCTGTAAGTACTTCAGTATTTCGGTTGCCCTTGTGGCTTCCAAATATCTGACTTCCTGGCTTGTACTTCCACCAATACAAGTTTCTAGACTGCACTTCCTCAAACAGAAAACAGACAACACCCTTATTGTTATACCTATTTTTTAGTTACCACGGAAATGGATTCAGGAAGACATGAAATTGTTTTTCATCAAAATAAAGATTTACACAGAGCCCGTATTTTACTTTGTCGCTTCCTGTTTGCTTACGTATAATAATTCATGAGGTAGTATGAACTCATAGATTACGTATGCATAAAATAAATAGCATCGTTTAAATAGCTGTCGCATTTTGATTCCAATTTACATACACGTACTCCATACCGGAAATGCATACAAGTATTTATTGCTAAGATACGAAAACAAATAAAATGTAATGGAGTAAGCCGAATTGTTTTCCTAAACGTAACAAATTGACATTGTCCACTTCCCGTCTTGGTTTAACCTTGGACTGCAACATTCATTTAAGTTTTGTACTGCACTGCACTATTTTGCAGTGACACAACATTGATTGTGCTTTATACTTCCTGTACATACTCAGGAAGAGGAAGCACCAAAATATGCCGTCAGCACCCACCAGAACTTACATTTCTTGTGTCTGAATCCTAAGAGCTTAAGGCTCAATGAATTTTAGTTTATAGTTTGAAGCAGTCACAGTCCGGGGTTCTACTTGTTTCGTCATGCCGCAACAATCTGGCATTATTCTTTTCAACATTTCCAGATTTATCCATCCAAAATTTCTGCTGTAACTTTTATCCAAATATATGCGTCAAATACTCAACACAAGTTGTGTATCATAAAGAATTCTGTTAAAGTTGCAAATGTTTGTGTCAAAATGTTGAATATTTCCCATTCAGCAACTGCTTACGTTTTAAATGTGTAACAAGTCCAATTTTCACCAGTAAACAATTAGAAACTTTAAAAAACTAGAAATGGAGATTGTGGACATTCTTATTTACCTCACCGTAATATTTTCTCAAATACAGCCAACATCACAAAATTCCATGATTAACCTTGGGAACAGCTTGCAAATGTTTCAGAAATGTATGATTCATATCATAACACTCGATTTTGAGGTAAGATTAATACCATTAGGTTTAATATTTGCTTTCTGGAAAATGTAAATGAAACCCATTCCTTTTATATTCCATATAAAGGGGGACAATGAAACATTTGTGGTAAAACCAATGGACTCACCAGTAATTTTCTCTAAAATTCGATACGAAAAGTACTCAGGGGATAATATAAAGAAACTACACAATCGTTTGAAATGTAAGGACCAAAATTATAAGCTGAAAAATTATGTCGCGTTTTCGTTCCTTGTTCCGCCATCTCCTAAAATGAACTGCTATTGTCAAATATTTGTGCAACCAAAGCCGTGTTCTTCAATTATTCCGGATTCTGGACGAATATTTCCAGCTCAAAACTCGATGGTTTTACCACCTAGCATTGTGACTACAATATTTGATTACAGGTTAAATTACGGAAACCGTGAGTTACGCTTAGCAAAGTGTTGTATATTTTATGTACACGTAGAATCAATAATGTCCCGATTGCAAAAAACTTCTTTGGGGAGGTTTCATTATATTGATCACCTGACTGACGCATATGGCTACGATGGTATGCAACCTATTTCAGGAAACCCAACGAAACTCAGCTTCTGGATTAGTTTTCAATTTGAACACCAAGCTTATGAAGTTGTTTCTTCTTCAGTGTTGGCATATCCCGACTATGCCGCCATTTATAAATACTTATTTGACAAATGTCACAAAAATACAAGACCACTTGAAGTATTTATGTTTTGTGTAGTCAACGGTAAAACGGAGCGCAGCTTGAAAACAAAATTAGTTCCGTATAGTGGCTCGCAAATCAATCGATTATTTCTTGAAGAAAGTCGCTTGTCTGGATCTAGCCCCGTGGTGGAATATGTTGGAAATACATATGCAACTTTGGAAACTATAACCTATAGTATATCTCGAAACGATTCGATTCAAGTTTTAAAGGTAAACCTGTTGAGCCAATTTTCATTCCAATGCTGATTCCTAACTCCTCGATAATGTATGATAAAACGCATTTAAAACTTAATCATCTTGGCAACCATCCAACTTTTACAATTGTGGATACAGTTAATCCATCTTTAATCTCTAGTCGCTATAACTCACTTCATTTATACTTGTGTGCCAATTTCAAAACCAGCATTTTTGTCATTGGTTGGTTACATAAGTGCTTATGATGCAATTACGTGGCTTTTAATAGCTTGGGTTTTGTTTGTAAGTATGTTACTGTGGTTCTTTGGTATCAAAAGAATGGTGGACCTATTGATTACATCGGAACAACGTTCTTTTATGATATACTAGTGGGACAAGGGACGGAAAAGATAAATAATGTGAAATGGCTAACAGGAGCCTGGGTTTTGGCAGGTTTATTTCTATCCATTAACTACCAAGGCAGCAATATTGACCAGCTAACCTCTCCCTTATCACCAAAACTAATGGAAACATTTCAGGAAATTCTATCGAATAACCTCACTGTGTTTTCACTGCCAATTTCATACGTTTATTTTCAAAATTCAATTGGGATGTTAAAGGAGGTCATCGGTAGGCCGTTGTGGAATGCAAATGGCGTTACATTTGCAAGCATTTATAAACGAATGCAAATCTATCAGGAAATACGTGATATCGACAGCTCATTAAATAATATTGTTCGGGCTCCGAAAAACGTTAATGAAACTGTGGATATGTTGTTATTTGAATTTTACGTTCGGCAAATATCAAAGTGCTCGAAAGACGTGTTTATTGATACGATGAGTTATGTGAGCCGCTTAGATTTAGAGCTAAGGAACCTGCAGATTAATCCAAAAACGATTGCCACCAGTAAAGTATCATATGGAAGTATTAACAGCTATTGGAGTTTGGCGCATGTAAATGCGCCAGCAGAAACTTTGGAGAGGCGATTTCTGTCTTTGATTCAGTCTGGAATAATCAATTTGTTGAAAGAGTGGCACGAACGTATCGAAATATGGAATGCCACTCTTTTAGCTGCTAAAACAGAGTCAGCATCAGCAAAACCCTTGTCTACAGAAGACAATGTGGTTGTTGTATTTTACCTTCATATTTCATTCCAGATTTTGTCTGCGTTAGTTTTTATTTTTGAATGCCGAGGGTGTTTCATTTCCTATGTGGTTAATCTAGTACGAGAAAGCTTCTCAAACGTTTTAACTAAAACTTATATGTAGGAGAGTAATGAGTGTTTTAAATTGTGTGAGATAAAAGAGTGAGAACAAATGATTTCTACCATTTAAAAATGCGTGAAATGCAAATGTATTAAATAATTTTTTCCTGACTTGTATTTTTTAATGGTCGAATTCATTTATTCTAACTCAAAATCGTTGGTGTGTATTATATATGACGTATTCTAAATTGTGCTTTTTGTTGATGAAAATGTCCATGATGTAAAATGCTATGTATTTAAGTACAATTAGATTTAAAATGCATGTGCAAAATGTGTGTGATTTGAGTTTACCATAGTACATTGATACACTTATGCATGCTATTGATAATAACGATGAAATTTGTTACTGGTTTTGCTGCCGGTGGTTGCTTTTAACCTGGATGTGACGTTAATATTATGCAATGATGAAAAAGTTGATTCATTTGATTTTACATATCTAGCAGTAGGTATGCTTGTCATATAATCAGAAGTATAAGATGTCCTGATACATATTCATTTCTTCGAAACTTCAATGTATTTAATCACTAAACTTTAAGAAATGCAATAAAATACGTGTACATATATACCTACATACATATAATGATGATGTTCCATTTCTGGGATATAAATATACGTATATTTTAATTCATACGAAGTTTATATATAGTTACTATATTTCATAATTTGACTTTTGTGACGGTTTAAAACTGTTATGCATCTTTGGGTTTTCTCAATTTGACGAAGCAACTCTCAAAAACGTTTTTAATTTACCAATTCTGGGATTGTCAAGATTTCATATAAAAAACATCATGCCTTACTTTAAATTCTGTCACAACGATAAATGCAAAGTTCCAATTTGTTTATGTATCTAACATAAACAAACAGTTTAAATGTTATATGAACGTCATTATTATGAACAGAGTTTTTGAAAGGGGAAGCACTCCATCCGCACATTTTTCATTTTTGTATAACTCTAGGTATTACACAGTGGATAACTAAGGATAATTATCTAGAGAACTGGAAAAGTGATTCAGATTGATGGCACATTATTAAGCTATATATTACTGGAATTAAGAATATTACTACTAATCATTAGTTTAACGCGTTAGAAAGTGGATAAGTTAAAACCGCTCTTTTTTGGCTGAGTTGCACTTAAAGTATGGGAATTGAGGATACATGAGGACACATGAGGATACAAATTCAACTTTTATGGGTTTTAACCTAACCAATTCATAACCAAACCGATTTATTTAAGAGAATTCTCTTAATTTATATGGTTTGGTTATGAATTGGTTAGGTTTGAACCCATAAAAGCAAATGTATCCTCAAAAATGTATCCTCAAATGTATCCTCAATGTATCCTCAATGTATCCTCAAAATGTGTCCTCAAATTGTGTCCTCAAAAATGTATCCTCAAATGTATCCTCCAAATGTATCCTCAATGTGTCCTCATGTATCCTCAATGTATCCTCAATGTATCCTCATGTGTCCTCATGTGGTCCTCATGTATCCTCCGATTTCCCATACTTTAAGTGCAACTCAGCGCATACATGTGTACATGCTTTCACAACAAGTCATACATAATTTTTCCACTTTCATCATCACTTCTCGTCACTATACATGTTTTATAGGAAACATGGCTCATATTACATCTTTCCTTGATAACAACCTTTGCTTCTACGGTTATGGTTATATTCCAGACATGCACATATAGTATATACTACGTGCTATGAGATTTCATCGGCACGGGCACGACACACAGAGAAAGGAAAGCAACAGTGGCTGTTGGCATGTTCTTGGCCGTAACTTACGACAGCAATCATTATTACACTCCACGGAACATTTATCTTTTACAACCGGCAACTCTCTCTCTCTCTCAGCACAAGCCAAACGTCACTGTAGTAAGGAGTTAAATAAAGTGCGAAAAAAAGCCAGGAAAAAAACGCAATCGTGTAGTCAATATGTACTTCCGTTGAGAGGAAATGAGACTGTTGTTTATAATCCGAATGATGATATGAAAATGATTGTGCTTCGTGTTTTATAAAGTCAAAAAAATGAAGCTTCGCTGCTGGGTTGAGTTGGTAGGGTTTCTCGAGATGAGATAGATGATGCATCCTTAAAAGTGGAAACGCAGAGTTGAGACGTGTTATTAAAAATTGTGTGCACAAAGCCAAAGCTTGAATA
>LJIJ01001575.1:0-40930 GCA_001718145.1 Orchesella cincta
GATGATGATTCCTGTCGTCGCTCTTTGATGTTTTGAAGCAGGTCTTAATCAAAAGGAATTAAGCCAGAGCCCAAGTAAGTTACTAAATATTCCTCATATTGTAAAAAATTAACTCCTAAATCTGGATATACTTAAACTTGAAAGCTTATGTTTGAGACTGACTCGGCCGGTGCGGAAAGACTTGGTCAAGGTGAATGAATAGCTGGAGTAAAATCAGCTTTCAACTTCAGATTGCAAACGAAGCTAGTGAAGGAAATTGGGGCGGAGCTAGGACTGGGAATGATGAACCATATAAGAAGTTCTCCTCACAAGAGTACGTCAAATACACAACTTTTGTTGATATTTGTCAGTGCTTGCATTCAATTTACTTAATTACTAAAAGTTGTTTCTTGTTTTACAGGAAGAGGATTTTGAATCGTGAAGAAAACCACTCATTTGTGTTTTCTCGTTGATCATTCTCATTGGTAATATAACTTTCATGCTCGCTAGCATTATGATTGTAATGGTTTCTGTAACTCAATATTATTACGAAATGAAGGTAAATGTGTATCTAGACCGGAAAGCAGGACTCATTGTTATAGTATATAAAAGAAAATTTGTTCGGCGCTATGACCTGACAAGAATTTTATGATTTACAAATGGATGTTTGGGTATGTGGTGTACATGGACAAATCAGTCTCCCCACTTTATTCTGCATAGCATGTCTACAACGAAAACACATATAAAAGCAGAATCAAATCTGTATGGACAGCAATGCGACGAAAAATGTCAAACAAATTTGTATACCATTCCCAACTTGAGGCTGCAATCAGCTTACCTTTTCTTGAGCAACATACTTTGCATTTCTGTCTTTTTCTTATACATCCGGCCATAGCCTCCACTTTTATATACATTTCGTGCAAAGCTCGCAATTTAATAAATCTACTATTGTGTTTCACAGCTTTCTGCAAACAAAGCTCTGGGCACTTTCCTTTTAATTCAAAATGATTCCGTCGTATGAAATGCTTTGCTCGCTCTCTTCTACTTTTGTTCCCGTTGAAGCCTATATGTCTGTCAACATTTAATTCAGATCTCAAATATTGGTTTTGTGTTAAGGCTGTTTATGCTTTTCAAAGTTCTGGCATCTTGGGTTTATTGCTTGCATTAGCTAAGAGCCACAAAAGCAATCATATGCCAGCTCTGTCTAATGTGGTAACACGGAATCACGATGATATGATGACTTGATTCAAGTTTCAGTTCAGTCTTGTTCTCTTTTGTTTTTAGCCAAAATAGCATGAATATGAGCAAGAGAAAAGATGTAGTAGTGATGCAATTAAATTCTAAATTCTTCTCACAGCGTGTTCACATATCTTTACCTTTTGTTCAGTTTGATAATGTGACCAAATATTGATTTCGATCATAATACCAACGTATGAGGCATTAAAAATGTATAAACATTAGAGGATTGGGAACAAATCTTGGAAAGACACGTGCTTTAATAATATAACACAATTTTAATAGAGTGAAGTGGTACTGGATATGCGGAAACGTCAGATTGATGACGACGATGCGGAGAGTTGTTTTCGCGAGTGAATTATTGGCGCAGATATTGAAAGTGACACCTAATATGATTTGCATACGATACTTTTATCACATAGTAAGTATTAAATTTATTCTGAGACGATATTATTACCAAACTATATTTTTAAACTAATCAAATGATAGAAACTGTATACAAATGCACCTTTGAGCAACATATCTAGACCATATTAATGTTATAATCTATAAAACGAAATTCTTTTCGGCGTTATGACTTGCAAAAGAATTTTCGGTATATGGTGAGTATATGGTTAGATCATCCTTCCGGCTTTGTTCTGCACAGCATGTCGACAATGAAAATACGCATATGAAAGCGGAATCAAATCTAGACGCGTAGATTTGTTTTCGCGAGATAATTATATTTGCACAGACATTGAATGCGACAACTAATATGATTTGTATACGATACTTTTATCACATTCGGATGGAGTACTAGGTGACCTTGATTGATTAGATGGAACAGATTTGATTACAAGCTGCCAATATATTTCTAAGGCAGATATTCGTCAATTGGCACGTTTAATTTTTTTGTTGTCACATTGTCATGTTCAATATGAAACACAAAATGTAAATTGAAATTAAAAAGTTCAGATAGTCATCACTAATGTGTTCAGTTATGCGTTTTAAACACTTTCTGATTCTTCAACTGCAGGCTAAAAACTGTACATGTAATACTGGAATGCATGTAAACTGGAATATGAATGAATATGGAAACACTAGTCCTCATTTTATTCTTCATAAACCATTCACTTCGTACTTCTGTTCACTAGACATGTTTTCATTCACAAACGGGAAATATTTTTTCAGAATCATTTTTCATGCGACATTGTCACGCCAACCAAATATTTCACGTTTACATAAAAATGTGTGTATAAGATAGGTTTTTCCTTTCTTGTTGATTGGATTACTCATGAATGGCACGTGCCTAAGAACGATAACAATCGTTGAATTGTGATAATGCTTGTATTTGTATTTGTTCGGATGTGGTAGTAATAAAGTATCACTTTCATGCTCGGTAGCATTATGGTTGAAATGGTTGCTGTAACTCAATATTATTACGAAATGAAGTTAATTTTTTTAAATTATAGCAACTAGCAATTTTTTGCAAAGCATAAAAAATAATGATTTTATATCAATTTTGTCTTGAATTCAAATATTGCCTGTGATTTTCTGTATCTCGTTGTGGTTTTACGGAATTTATTGCAACACAACATTCCCTTATCTCGTCCTTCTCCAGAGAAAACAATGGAGTCATTTTGATTTGCTTGATGTAAATAAAAATAAGAGGTAATAGGAGACCCGCAGCAAAAAGAACAGTTGCGTTGATGATATACTTGAGGTGAAGACAAGAGATTGCCTTTTGCCACCTGCAACAGATTGATAAAGGAATTGATGTTAATGCTTAGAAATCCATCACGTAAACGATTTTTACCTCCATCCAAAACGTATTAGTAGCTCAGTCCGACAGCCAAGAAAATGGGGATTCCCTTCTGCAATTAAAATCTGGAGTACTCATTTTGCTAGATTACTTTTAGATTTTTTGTTCACATTTTCTGTTCAGATTATAGAATTGGATGAGCTTGGCTGACCAGATTAACCAAACTGTTAAAGTAATGGACTGACGGAGTTTGAGATTCGGCACGAAATGCTCTTTGACAAGACATACAATTTGTATATGAATATTGGGCAAGTTGTCTTCCTCTCCTCTCAGACTGCTGCAAACTGGAGAACCTGGAAACCCGCATTGATGTATCTGTTCCAGGAGGAACTTGTTGAACGCAAACTAGGTATTCCTTTGGTGGTACGATTACCATTAATTTAGCTTTAGAAGTCATTTATGTAAAAAATGAAGAAAAACTCAACTCAGCATAGAAGGACAATCATCATCAACACTGGACGTAATGGGAGTTCCCAATTTTTCAATAATATTGCTTTTCACTTGACTAAAAAGTTGAAATGATGGGAAAGGGGCGTCTGAAACCTGCATAACAGGCAGCAACGTGAGAAATGGAAAAGTCTCTGGATTTGGAATGTAAGAATCTCTTTACGCTATGGCATTAATTCATGCATGATATAAAGAATTAGTTGTAACTCAAATCAATCTTGAATTCTTCTCACCTGAATACACGTGTTTATTTTTCTAGTTTAAATGGATTAAGTGATCGAATACAAGATTGCATATTAATGACAACGTATAAACCATTTACAATTTTATGAAACGTTAGATGATTGGGAACAAAACTTGGACAGGCTTGTGCATTTAAATAATATAACACAATATGAATGGACTGAAGTGGCTACTGGATATGCATAAATGTTAGACCAGACAGAGTTGTTTCGACTACAGAATTATACTTCCGTTATATTAAAAAAGACACTGACATGACTTTTGTCCTATACATTCTATCACTTTTTGATGGAGTACTTCGCGACCAATGACTGAATGAACCGATTAAAACAAGCTGCGCATAAATGCCCCCAATGTGGTAAATAGCTTTCGTAATTCGCAGCAGACTGCAAATACATTGGAACCGTAACTAATTTCCATCCGTAGTTAGCTGCTCTATGAAACTATGAAACTAACCTGCATTTCTCGTCAGCGTTTAATGGTTAGCTGATTAAGGTTAAAACGGAACAAGGAAATTGCATCTAGGCTGTATTTGAAACAAAAGAATGCCACCACTGAAAGTTCACAACGTGGAGACGATAATAATACACCGCAGCCCTGCTTACCTCGACCCTTGAAGGTACACCAATTTAAACTTTTCCACCTTTATAGTCACCCTTAAAGTAAAGCTGCATGTTTTCTCCGATGATAAGTCTAGTCTGAGCAAGAAATATATTTGTAAAATATCATGAAAAACAAAAGGTTATCATATTTTTATCTCATTCAATTCAAGGTACAAAAAAAGGTTCATTCTTTAATTCTTGGTATGTCCCAGAATGTTGACAAGATGCAGCTGGAAGGAGAGTAAAGTAGATAAAATGCTAAATGTTCAGGCAAAATTTATGATTTTAATATTTTAAAAATAATGTTTTATTATAACTCATCTCTTTCTCAACCAACAAATGGAAGGAAAACGTATCTGTTTTGGAATGAACTTTTATTTCTTAGGTACAAAATAAGTATGGACTTCAAGATTGTGCAATGAACAAAAGTCACAGACAGAATGGATTTTTGAAACGAAAGATAAGTTCATGACATGCTTATACATTTAGAGTTTCAGCATTTGGATGTGTTGTGGTTTCGTTTTCTCTTTATATGCACTGTCTGGTGATAATTTTATTTCATTTGAACACATTGAAACATATAGTTGCATATAATAAGTAGTTCATGGCGACAATTCAGTATTCTTTTGGTGCTTGCACGTGTAAGATTCGTCTTTAATTCTTAACTCAAATTATCGTTGGCCAGCAATCGAACTCACTATTAACTTGTTTATTACCGGAAATGTTCCAAGTAAAACGCGCGACTTTCACTCAAATCAACACATTAGCATAGTCTGCAATAAGAAGATGAGTGAGCCTATTTCATGTTGCTTTTTCGGTCGTCTACACGTAGTATCATGCAGAGTGGACAAACATTTCAGAATAAAAGTAAGTCAGTAGGAATACGAGAAAGCATGATGAATTGTACTGTGGAAGACTACCAGCAAAACGTTTGCAAGCAGAGAAAAGATTGATCATCTCTCACTCATCTCTTACACGGTGACGGTGCTGCAGAATACTGGAGGGCTGTCGTCTGTCACCAATTTTCTCACCCATTTATCACCGCACCATGACCATTTCTTCGTGCTCTACGTTGGTAGATTTAGGTGGAATCATTTTCGTTCCGAAATAAAGTGTTTAAAATAGTTGAAAGCGGAAAATAAAAATTGTTGAAAGCAGTAAAATAATATATAATAGAAATAAATTTCTTGGTGAGCGAACGACTGTGGGTTCATTTTGAAAAAGGTCAACATTAATGTAAAATGGATAAACCCGGGGGGCTCCAACAAAGGTTTCAAATCGTTCATTTTCTGCAATGACTGACGAAAGAACTAAAAAAGGATGGAAATTTCAGTATTAATGGAAGAAAATTTCAAAAAAGCGCTGGACTTATATTCGAGTGCCATTATAAAAATCCGGGTATTCCCATATACTTCACAAATTGAGGACTAACAGCTTACAGGTAATAGACTTTTCTCCAGAAGCAGACTGAAATTTCTTAAGCAAGTAATCATCACGACACATTGTCGTTCTTTGTAAAGGTTGAAGACGGTTCGCTGAGGCTGTGGCTGACTGTTCAAGCGCCTTGGAGCTGGAGTCGGAGAATTACAACGCTCGCTATACTCTGGGGCTGGAGCTCTGTGCAATGAAAAGGTTGGATGAGGGATTGGGACATATCAGGGATGGAAAGGAGAAAACAGTAAGAGCAAAGGAGGAGAAAGCAAAAAAGTTGCAAGCTTATCTTACCCAACTTGTTGAGAAAGACAGAGAGAACCAGCTTGAACAGGTCCGGGCTGCTGTTGCCCTTGATTCTGTTGGAAACGAGGACAGAGAAAGTTTAGAGGCGGGCAAGGAGTCACAAATTCTGGAGATAGAGATGCACTTTAATGAGCAAATGGTGAGCTGAATGCACTCTGCAACAGACCAGAAACGTTTGTCTTCATACTGTAACAACTTTTTTTTACAATAAAATGTTTCCTATCAGTAAACGAGCTTCAAAATCTCTTCGCAATAAAAATGTAAAACAAACCATTTCCTATTTCGGATTGGTCGGATTTGGATAAACCTCCAATCAGTATCAATGTCATCACAAAGTTTACAGTTGGATTGGACTTTGCATAGAACATTTACAACTTGCGTTCTCAGCTCAACTGGAAGGTAGGAATGTGCATAGCAATCGGAAATCATTAAGAGTTAACGAACTAGAGTCCTCGAGAAAGTGAGAATAATTGTTCATTCACACTTTTACAAATGTCCGGAGCCCAGTTCGCAAGCGGAGAGATGAATCTTCTTTTGGAGATGCCCCTAAGCATGCACTTTCTACTAAAAGGGAGCAATGGAAAGTGAATTCTCCGCTCTGCTCTCTATTTAGATGAAGCAAATGGACAGATTTTTTGTGCAAGTGAGGAGTTTACTGGCCTCATAGCTGAAAAATGCAGACCTCCACGTCTTTGGAAGGTTCTGCTCACTTTTGTAATGACTCATCATCGAGTGTCTGGCTTTGTCAAGCGAGTAGAACAAGAGGAAATTTGTTCACCAACAATTATTTACTCATAAAAATAAAACTGTTTTTGACAGTTACATTTATTTTTCCGGGTTCCACCAGAGAAAACTACTCCAAAACAGGAGGGAAATTCAGCTGTTGCCAGAATGAAAATTTGCCTCTGTTGCCTGATAGTTGAGGTCTTCAAGTGAAGAGCAGGGAGGAGTATAATGAGCAGGGAAGAGGACTCATCTTTGTCATTGAAAAGAAAGTCAAGAGAACTGGCGATGATGATGATGCCTCTCCTCCTTTAGTCCTAACCGGGTCGCTAAGCATAATGAGAATTAACCCAGAGCCCAAATAAAACACTACATATGTTTTAAATTAGCCATTGTTTTCATTCCTAAATCTGGAGTTTCTTTTGCTTTACATCCGATTGTTGAGGCTAACACGACAACAGACAGTGAAAGTTCCTGATAGTTTATTAAATCAAATTCGATCGGAAACGATTCGTCAGAAACGAAATGATGAACCATATCAGAAGCTCTCGTCACAATAATGCGACAAATTAAAAAAATGTAAATTGATGGTATAGATGCTTGTCATTCTTTCACCAACGACCATACCACGTTGGTATTAGTTCTTGATCTAATTCATCAATAATTATAGCAACAAATCGCCCTGAAATAAACTACAGGCAGAATTTATCAATGTAATTTCTCTTTAAATATACTTCTTGAATTCCACTTCAATTTTCCGATGCGTAAACGTTTTGGTTGCATTGCTTTCAATAATATATCATTTCCCTTTCTAAAGCTCAATTGTATAGCTCATTGTAGACTTGCTATGCAGATCAACGACAGAGGACTGGCGTGTCTACATACATGGCTTGTACACCAAAACATCTATTTTCGCATCAAAGACTACGTTAACCGTATTGTCAATCAAAAGGTTTTACCTTTTTCAATATTATTGGTAATACAAAATAGAATGGAGTGTGTCCTTCTTGGTACCAGTTTGCAATGTTGGTTTCGGACCAGGCTTAGTTAGCATTGCACGTTTGCTGAATATCCTTGATTTCGCTTTCTCTATAATTATATTTTCTGCAACTTGAGAGGAGAACCGTGACTCTTTCATTAACTCCTCAAGATACCCCAAAGTGGTAAATAGCTTTCGTAATTCGCTGCTGAGTGCAAACACATTGAAACCATTACGGCATTTCCATTTTCAGTTAGTTTCTCCAATAGTTTCCGAAATGTTTGGATTGAAATGAGTGAGCAGTAATAACCGAGCTCTAACCGAGCTCATTTTTCAAACCCAACCAATGACAAATGGGCTCTCAAAAGCACGCGCTAATATCATAAATTTTGCTTATTCTTAAGAAACATATCAAAGTACTCAGCATTTCTTGTCAACGGATTAATCGTAAGCAAATTAGCTTCATAAACGGAAGACAGAACAGCATCTAGGCTAAATTTGAAAAAAAAATTGCAAAAGCTGAAAAGTTAACAAGGTGAGGATGATAATGATAAACCGTTGCCCTTTTTACCTTGACTAATCGAATATAGACAAGTTAAGTTAAAAAGTTTTCCTTTAAAAAAATTAATGTAATGCTAATTTAGGCAGAAATATACATCCGGTGTCAATAATCTGTTTCGGTTTTACACGAGAAATTCGAATATGAGGTGATGATGGTCAAGCTGCGCTTTATGTGTTGGAATATATGAGTGCATTTAGTTTACCTAATTGCTGATGTCCAAGGAAGTAAAGCACCAACAACATGATGGCCATTCGTATACTCATAGCTGCAAATATTTCCCAGGTGATAATTTCAGTCTGAGCAAGAAATAATATTTGTATAATTATCATGAAAAACGAAGGGTTTTCATTCTCTCATCTCATCCAATTCAAGATACAACAAAAAGTTCATTCTTTAATGCTTGATATGTCCCAGAATATTGACGAGATGATAAAGCTGGCTGGAAGAGGAGAGTTAAGTGGATAACATGCAATCAAATCTCATACAGAGTTTATGCATTAAATATTTTATAAATAATTTTTTACTATAACGCATTTCATTTTCAACCAAGAAACTGAAGTTGAGCAGAATCTAATTTGGAATGAACTTTTATTACCTTGCAAGGAAATAAGTGTGGACCTCAAGGTTATGCAATACACAAAAGGTACAGAAATGGATTTTTGAAATGAAAGATAAGTTGATGACATGCTTGGACGTACACCGAGGTGGAAACTAAAGCCATACCCACCTGCAACAAATGGACAAAGCCGTCTAGAAACCATCGTACCATGATTTATCCTTCAATTCCCAAACTACATGGCAGCTGAGTAACCAAAAGGGAGGCGCCCTACTGCAGACAGAATGTTCCATCAAAGGGAGGACAGGTAAAATATTTATTCATTTACGAAATTATTTGCCCTGTAGGTACATTTGTATCAAACTGTTTCCCTGGCGACGGAAATATACATTAATTAAAAAACTGATTTTATATGAGATGAGACTAGAAATCCGAATATGTTTTATATGTCAAATCTGATGCAGATTCGATTTTCCCTTTCCATATCAGTAAAACATAGGTAAGAAACAACCAACGTAGCAGCCATCTCCACTACTAATTTGCAAAAGTGATGTAGCTCTACTACCGTATTTTTATACAATGGGTAATTACACGATATAAACTCCTAGCACTGCGCAATCATGCAAACGCACATATTGAAAATAATGTGAGGAAACTTAGGCAAATTGTTAATTACGATGCCAATAAATGCTTTTTAATGCAATTCCAAAAAGACTACAATTTAGTACTGTAAAAACCAACAAAATACAGAAGAAAAAAAATTTTAACAAAAATAATATACAGAACAACTTGAAATAAATGCTCCACGTCTCAATCAGAATCCGACTCACTCGTTTCCACGTCCACCACCTTCTGCTTCTTCCTTGGTTTGCTCTTGGGACACTTGACGCCCTCGTGCTTATACAGTTTATGCTTCTTGAGCACCTGCGCCCTCGTAAACGCCATTGGACACTGGGGACACTTATACGGCCTGATATTGAGGTGCAAATTGCGATGGGCTTCGAGATCGCTTTTATTTTTACATTCTTTTGGGCAAAGGTCGCACTTGAGCTTCTGTCCGATCCCGTGCCTGGCAAGCTTGTGACGTTGGAGGCGTTTGTACACCGCAAACTTGATATCACAAACTGAGCAAATGAAGCGAAAGTCCTCCTCCTTCGGGTGGGAGCCTTTCATATGGGCCAACAAGTCCACGACTGCAGCTCCACAAACTCCACAAATCTTCTTTTCTTGAGCAACTCCTTCATGAGCCTTTTGCTGGTGTTTTCTCAACTCCGAATTAGTTCTGAAGCTCGACGCACATTGTTCGCATTGAAACCCATTTACCATCATATGTGGCACCTTCTCTCCTCTCGCTACCGCCTCCTCTTTCTCCTCCTCGCTCAAGTGAGTCCAGAGGTGAACTCTCGGAGGATTCGTGCCAACAAATGGCTTCTGGCAAATGGGGCAATAAGTTGTGGAGCCTTGTTTATGAGTTGATTCCAGATGCATTTGAAGAGACTTTGGGTAAGAGAATCGTTTCTCACACAGATCACACTTGTAGAACTGCGTATGCCGTTGAATAATGTGACGTTTTGCAGACTTCATCGTTTCCAGAATTGAGTCACAAGCGGAACATTTGTACTTCTCTCCTCCAAAAACTTGAGACAAAGTCACGGAGTGAAACAGGAAGGTAGACTCGTCCACCTTCTGTATTTCTTGTCGGTGAGGTGATGGATTGTGAGCAAAGTTCATATGTCGTTGAAGATCCACCTCCTTAACGAATTTTTTGATGCATTTGTCGCATTCAAATGGTTTCTTCAATGGTGGGGGTCGCTTTTCCCCTCTTGCGATGGCTGCCATCCGCTCCTCCTTGTTGTAATGGAGCCACATGTGAAAGGACACATTATCATTGCTATACATTGGCTTCCCACAAACAGGACATGCATGCTTTTTCGGCTTTGCTCTTGAGATTCCTTGATGAACCTCCTTCACGTGTTTCTGCAAAGTCGTATGGTGTCCAAACTTTTGGCCACACTCTGTGCATTTGCATAAATCTGTGTGGTACTGAATAACATGTTGACGGGGTTGTCCCCAGGGATAACTCTTCTGAGTAATTGGGATGATAGCATCGCAAGCGGAGCATTGATACTGCTGCCCATCCCCGATTTTATCAAGTCGAATCCCATAATGAGTCATTACAGGTGGTCCAGGTGTCAACCATCTTAGTTCAGCCTCTTTCGCTTTCTCTTTGACAAGTTTCTCATAATTTTCTTGAGATTCATGGACTTCAACTATGTGCGTAGTAAGTTCTTGACGGCTTTTGAGCCCAGAGTGACAAAGGACACATCTGTGGAGTTCCACGTGCTCTTTTCTAACGTGGTTTTTGGGGTTTGAAAAGTCATCTCCTTCATCAAGATCTTCAGGGTTTACTTCCACCTTGATATATTCCACCACTCCACCATCCAATTGTTGAGCAAATGCCAAAGGATCTGTGTTCATTGCGGATGATTGTGAGCGGGCTGGAACTGAAAATCAGAGAAATTGTGTATTTATTAACAGTTTAAAAAAGAAAAATCTAAATAAAAGTATCTTACTGTTTTCCGGAGCAAAAAGTGGCTCTTCTACAGTTGGGCACTCTACTTCATCCAAAATTTGGTAAAGTTCCTCTTGCTCATCTTCCTCAAGGAGGGATTCATCTGCCTCAACTTTGATTGTTTGCTGGACGTCTTGTGGGATGGAGTCAATTGAAGTCTCCTTCCTTGTTTTCTTCCTCAAACTGTAAACTTGATCAGGGTTGAATCGTTTTGGAGGAGCATGATGCCGTTTTGGTCTCGGAACGGGATTCTCTAGTTGGATGCCACTTGAAGGTGACGGATGATAGGCGTCAGCTGCTTCACTTTCATCAAGCAAGTCTTCAGCTACGCAAGGATCCACTTTAACAGTAACGTACTCCGGTGGATTTTCTGGACAAGTGAATAGTGCAGCAACATTGACTCCAGATGCTCCTTGACTCCCACCATCTTTCTCTAGAAGAACAAGAAATGTATTAAAAACTTCAGTTTCACTCAAATATTTCGATTTTTGTTGCTGAAAATTTATATTGATGACTAAAAGCTCACTCAAATAGTGTTCTCGAACTTTCCAATAGCGCTGATCCCTCGAGTAGACTCCACTCGACTGGAACTTGCTTTCCGAACTCTTTAACTTGTCCTGGACCACCTTTTCACTCTCCTTGAGCCTCCTCTCCACTCTTTCATCACCGCCTCAACTCCGACACCACTGTCAACTGACGGCTGCATTCTGAACAGAACACAAACGCCTTCTCGAACCATGGAGGATCCTTCACCTCAAAAACTCTGAGAAAACACGGGAAAACTTTGGCAAACTCTGGCTCCTTCACAAAACGACCGGTATTTGTCGCATTTGAAGTAGTTTCACTTTGGCGTCTCCTCCCCACAGACTGGCAGTAGCTTTCTGTTTCCATTTCCAATTTCAAAGAGTTAATTTAATGAAAATGAAATGAATTTCCGAACAGTAGAAGAAACATTGTTTCCCTAATATCAACAACACAGAAGTGGCCGGGCTGCCTGCTGGGGCAACGTGAGAAAATGGAATGCAGCCTTACTCAATGTCGATAATGATGCATGATGAAACAATGGAAAACTGACATGCAAAAAAGTCACTCAGCCACAATCGCTCATACTTTTGCAAACATTTAATGCAAAAATGCATCATTTTATTTTTTTATATTGTAATATGTTTAATAAAAAAGCGATTCGGCAAAGAAAATATTACGCAGCAGCCGTTAGATTTACAATCACAGGAAAGTGTCAGGTTTGAGAATCATCTGGAGCAGAAATGATTGGAAAAGTAAAGCATATTTAAACAGAATCGATGATCTCAACTATATGGCACAATTGGCAAATTAGAGAAGACGCAGATTATACTGCAGCAGAAGCAGTATAGTAACAGGCAGGAAAATGTTGCATCACAATTTTTAATTTGACAAACTCACTCTTGCTCCATTTTCCGCTGGCACGCTCAGCCCCTTCGTAGAAAGCGGACTATGTCCAGGGTATTACTAAAACGCCACATGCAACCAGCGCGCACAATGCCCACACAATCAAATGCCACATACCCCATGGCACAATTCCACAATGCCCACAATGCACAATTCCAATGCCCACAATCCACACATGCCACAATTCCACAATGCACAATGCACAATTCCACAATGCCCACATCCACACAATCACATGCACAATTGCATGCCACCAATGCACAATTCCACAATGCCCCCAATGCACAATTCCACAATGCCACAATGCACAATGCCCACAATGCACAATTCCACAATACCCACAATGCACAATGCCACAATGCACAATTCCACAATCCACAATGCACATTCCACAATGCCCACAATTCACAATACCCACAATGCCACAATGCCCACCCACAATACCCACAATTCCACAATTCCACAATGCCCACAATTCCACAATTCCACAATACCCACAATGCCCACAATACCCACAATACCCACAATTCCCACAATACCCACAATTCCACAATACCCACAATTCCACAATACCCACAATTCCCACAATACCCACAATGCACAATTCCACAATACCCACAATGCACAATTCCACAATACCAACACCCACAATTCCACAATACCGGCAACACCCAACAATTCCACAATACTGCATAAGTCAACAATTCTACAATACTGCATAAGTCAACAATTCCACAATACTGCATAAGTCAACAATTCCACAATACTGCATAAGTCAACAATTACAATACTGAATAAGTCAACAATTCCGCAATAGTGCATAAGTCGACAATTCCACAAAGCAAATTTGACAGTTCTTCAGTGTATTACTAACGGAACTCATTTAAATTATGCCAAATATATAAAGTTTTTCGGTTTGAGGATTGTTTTATTGATTAAAAATATAATGAACGTTTACAAATAAAATAACATCTAATCATTCGTCTTTATAATTCATAGACAAATTTTCAATAGCAACTAATAATGCGTACATATCTATACTTTATAATTTGATTATGAAACATTACAATCGAACGCATTTATATAAGTTAATGCCTAACAAGCGCTGTAGTCACCGCCTCTGAATTTAAATTTTGATAAGCAACCCATATGCTGGAAAATTTCGCAAAACTCGCACTTTGCTAACACGTCGCTTTTTAAATCAATCTGAAGCTTGCAAATAGAGCATACATTCTTCTTGTTTTTAAAAGCTTCCTTGCACTTCCCTAAAAGCACATTAATCACATGATTTCTCTGTACTCCCAACTTCTGGCATGTTTGCAAGATTCCAACCTTTAAGGATTGCTTCTGCGTAAAAAACATATGTATGGACCACATTGCAAAGCATTTTTCCCAAAGGAGCGAGCGACAATCTGGATATTTTGTAACGCCATCGTTGATTTTCTGGAAACGAGTATCTGTCACGAAACAGGGCACAACGTTCTGCATTTCGTTTTCTGTCAGCTTAAAGGAGTCTACTGGGTCGTAAACTGCAAAAATTTGGGTACGAAAAATGACCAGTTAGGTGAAAACTGAAAAGGTGTTTGAAAAAAACGGGTATATGTTGCAAACCTTGAATTTCTGCAATCTTTGGTAAACTACAAGTAATATACAATGACTTCCATTTTGATTGTAAGGAACCAACACCACGATCGACCGTTTCACAACAACTGTAGTCATCCTTTTTCTCTATAATACCACGGGCAGGCATGCAGAGACCTTGAAAACACTCCCAAGAATCTACTCTCTTGCCCATTATAACAGTTTCGGCAGCAGTACGAAAAACTGTGTCGGCTGTACTTTCGCATAGTCTAAAGAAAAAATCCGATATGACTGGGTCAACCATATAATTTTGATTATCCCCTGAATACTCGATGCGAATTGCTTTGCCAATAAACGCTTTTCTGCCATTTGTAGTTTCAGTTCAGCTGTCTTGATGTCCGCATAGGTTATAGCTCCGGTGGGAAGTTTTAGGAATGTGCGGTTACAATTTTCCTTCTTTAAAACCGGAAGGCCAAAGGGTTGATTTTCTAATTCCATCTTGTTGTAGGGCAATTGGCAAGAACATGAAATAGTGAACAAGAAATCCCATGTAAACTTCCCAAAGGCTATCAATGTAAACACACTCACCAATTACTGACATTTTTTCAAGTATTTCACTAGAGACTCCATGGGCAGGTGGGTCAGGTATTTGCATTTCCGTATCGTCCTGATTCTTGCCTGATTGATTGGTGTCACGGTTTGCAACTATTAATATGAAAATTTTCATGAGAGACACTGATTGTAGAAGCATAAATTAAAACACTAATTTGAAATTACAACTTGAAACAATTCGTGGCTTTGTCTTGGGAATTATGATCCTTGGACGATTGCCCTGCCCAAGCTTAGTCCCGGTAGATTTTTGATGGTCTTCTCTTATATAAGTTAGTTAGATTGGGCCTGCATCTCTTTTGATAGGGCTTTTGCTCAGACAAACCTAAAAAGTAAACCATTAATTTAATCATATAAACATAAACAGGAATGACAATGATAAGCAAGTGTTTACCAATTGACATGTAAGCAGCAAGACGGTGCTCGCCAAAATGTTGGTCGCAAGCAGGTACAAGTTTGTCCTTTACGCTTACCTGTAATTAAAAAATAGTTGATATTAAAAATACGGTAAAACCAATGAAAGGGAAGTGTTGTGGATTAAACTTACCAAATACTTCTTGTCGAGAAGTCCTGTTACCACAAAACCTGTCGATGGCGGAAGCAAATCTATTTTGAATAATGAGTTTAGCCAAACCCCGAATAGCTGTTGTTTCTGGCAGCGAAGGAATCGGGTATGCTCCTATGTACAGAATCGGGTGGCAATTTACCTTTTGCCATAAAGGAATAAGATTTGGGTCAACAACGTCGTGAGCATCTTTTGGAATGTAAGCACCAGTTGGAATAGCATCAAGATTTAGCAGGAATTGACAACCTCCATATAAACCACGCTGAATGTCCGACCAATTGAAGGCCACTTGGTAAAAAAACAACTTAAAGACTATTTAGTGAAAATCCATAGTTTCATTCGTCAAGCGTGGCTTGATCGATGCGTTTGTGGGACTCCGCTGCGTTGTTAGTCATACCAGACAACTGATTGTACACGGTTGAGTTTTTCCAACTGGAATCGAAACGAAGTCTTCAAATCAGCTTCCAAAAACTATGTGATAGTAAATCACGGAATTTGTCACTCCAGGCTTCTACTTTGTTCATAAATGGCCACATAATCTTCTAAAGTTTGGCGCTTGCAAAAGTGAATGAATTTGGTTCTTGTAATACCATTCCTTTTCCGCAGCTTCATGCCTTCTTGGCCTAGACCTCAACGTTCTTAACATAATTTAAAAACATAAAAGTAGTTTTTAAATTTACTACATAATACGTTTAGCGCCACACGTAACTAATTGTAGCTTACCTTTTGTGATAATGTGATTCCAGCAAAACAAATTGGTGGCATTATTTACGTGTCGCCTAATTGCGTTCCGAACGCTTACGTTCCCTGTCGGTTAATATAATGACATTTTGCGAATTCAGACCAAGTTTAGGAGCAACTGTCTCTAAAAAAGGCTGCGTGAGACGACACTGCTGTTCGTTTCATTGCAGGCACGCAACCACTGGGGAGGAGGGCAGGGGAGCACGGCACCCCCCAAATTTTGGCAAGTCATAAAAATCTATCTTGTATCCTCCAAAAACTTGAGTTTTTTCAGTTTGGGCATTCCGGAAATTCTAATATAAAATTTTTTCTATTTTCCTTGAATTGTTTCAACTCTTTTGTTAGCATTTGAATTTTGAGTTCGACGTAAAAGGGGTTCAACTTTAATCGAATTTTAGTCGTAATAAAGCAGATACCAATTCAAATGCACAAAGATTGAAACAATTCAAAGAAAATAGAAATTAAATTATATTAGAATTTCCGGGAAATGCCCAAACTGAAAAACCTGAAGTTTTTGGAGGGTACAAGATAGATTTTTATGACTTGCCAAAAATTTGGGGGTGCCGTGCTCCCCCTGCCCTCCGTCCCCAGTGGTTGCGTGCCTGCATGAAACAACAGCAGTGTCGTCTCACGCAGCCTTTTTTAAGACAGTTGCTCCTAAACTTGGTCTGAATTCGCAAAATGTCATTATTTAACCGACAGGGAACGTAGCGTTCGGAACGCAATTAGGTGACACGTAAATAATGCCACCAATTTGTTTTGCTGGAATCACATACAAAAGGTAAGCTTACTAATTAGTTACGTTGTGGCGCTAAACGTATTATGTAGTAAATTTAAAATCTACTTTTTTTTTTAAATTATGTTTAGAACGTTGAGGTCTGGGCCAAGAAGCATGAAGCTGCGGACAAGGAATGGTATTACAAGAACCAAATTCATTCACTTTTGCAAGCGCCAACTTTAGAAGATTATGTGGCCATTTATGAAACAAACGTAGAAGCCTGGAGTGACAAATTCCGTGATTATTATCACAAGTTTTGGAAGCTGATTTGAAGACTTCGTTTCGATTCCAGTTGGAAAAACTCAACGTGTACAATCAGTTGTCTGGTATGACTAACAACGCAGCGGAGTCCACAAACGCATCGATCAAAGCACGCTGGACGATGAAACTATGGATTTTCACCAAATAGTCTTTAAGTTGTTTTTTTACCAAGTGGCTCAATTGGTCGACATTCAGCGTGGTTTATATGGAGGTGGTCAATTCCTGCTAAATCTTGATGCTATTCCAACTGGTGTTTACATTCCAAAAGATGCTCACGACATTGTTGACCCAAATCTTATTCCTTATATGGCAAAAGGTAAATTGCCCGATTCTGTTACAAAGGGAGCATACCCGATTCCTTCGCTGCCAGAAACAACAACAATTCGGGGTTTGGCTAAACTCATTATTGCAAAAAACAAAATAGATTTGCTTCCGCATCGACAGGTTTTTGTGGTAACCGGACTTCTCGACAAGAAGTATTTGGTAAGTTTAATCTAACACACTTCCCTTTCATTGGTTTTACTGTATTTAATATCAACTATTTTTTAATTACAGGTAAGCGTTAAGGACAAGACTTGTACCTGCTTAATTTTTAGGTTTGTCTGAGCAAAAGCCCTATCAAAAGAGATGCAGGCCCAATCTAACTAACTTATATAAGAAGACCATCAAAAAATCTACCGGGACTAAGCGTGGGCAGGGCAATCGTCCAAGGATCATAATTCCCAAGACAAAGCCACGAATTGTTTCAAATTGTAATTTCAAATTAGTGTTTTAATTTATGCTTCTACAATCAGTGTCTCATGAAAATTTTCATATTAATAGTTGCAAACCGTGACACCAATCAATCAGGCAAGAATCAGGACGATACGGAAATGCAAATACCTGACCCACCTGCCCATGGTCTCTAGTGAAATACTTGAAAAAATGCCAGTAATTTGTGAGTGTGTTTACATTGATGGCCTTTGGAAGTTTACATGGGATTTCTTTTCACTATTTTTCCGTGCTTGCCAATTGCAGTTCCATTGACCTACAACAAGATGGAATTAGAAAATCAACCCTTTGGCCTTCCGGTTTAAAGAAGGAAAATTGTAACCGCACATTCCTAAACTTCCCACCGGAGCTATAACCTATGCGGACATCAAGACAGCTGAACTGAAACTACAAATGGCAGAAACGCGTTTATTGGCAAAGCAATTCGGCTTCGAGTATTCAGGGGATAATCAAAATTATATGGTTGACCCAGTCATATCGGGATTTTTCTTTAGACTATGCGAAAGTACAGCTGACACAGTTTTTCTTACTGCTGCCGAAACTGTTATAATGTGGCAAGGAGTAGATACTTGGGAAGTGTTTTCAAGGTCTCATGCAATGCCCGGTGGTATTTTAGAGAAAAAGGATGTCTACAGTTGGGAAACGGTCGAGCGTGTGTTGGTTCCTTACAATCAAAATGGAAGTCATTGGATATTACTTGTAGTTTACCCAAAGATTGCAGAAATTGAAGGTTTGCAACTTATACTCGTTTTTAGCAATCAAACGCCTTTTTGGTTTTAACCTAATTGGTCATTTTTCGTTTCCAAATTTTTGCAGTTTACGACCCAGTAGACTCCTTTAAGCTGGCAGAAAACGAAATGCAAAACGTTGTGGCCCTGTTTCGTGACAGATACTCGTTTCCAGAAAATCAACGATGGGTTACAAAATATCCAGATTGTCCTCGCTCCTTTGGGAAAAATGCTTTGCAATGTGGTCCATACATATGTTTTTACGCAGAAGCAATCCTTAAAGGTTGGAATCTTGCAAACATGCCAGAAGTTGGGGAGTACAGAAATCATGTGATTAATGTGCTCTTAGGGAAGTGCAAGGAAGCTTTTAAAAACAAGAAGAATGTATGCTCTATTTGCAAGCTTCAGATTGATTTAAAAAGCGACGTGTTAGCAAAGTGCGAGTTTTTGCGAATTTTCCAGCATATGGGTTGTTTATCAAAAATTAAATTCAGAGGGCGGTGACTACAACGCTTGTTAGGCATTAACTTATATAAATGGGTTAGATTGTAATGTTTCATAATCAAATTATAAAGTATAGATATGTACGCATTATTAGTTGCTATTGATATTTTGTCTATGAACTTTAAAGACGAATGATTAGATGTTATTTTATTTGTAAACGTTTATTATATTTTTAAACAATAAAACTTAAATCAATCCTCAAACTGAAAGGCTTTATATATTTTGCATAATTTAAATGAGTTACGTTAGTAATTCACTGAAGAACTGTCAAATTTGCTACACTGTGCTTGTGACTTATGTTAACTTATGCAATTGTGGAATTGTGTAGCTGTTGGCAGTATTGTGGAATGGGCAGCACTTTTGCGGAATTGTTGGGTATTGTGGAATTGAATTGTGGAATTGCATTGTGCATTGTGGGTATTGTGGATTTGTGCATTGTGTATTGTGGAATTGTGGGATTGGCTGTGCATTGTGGGCATTGTGGTTGTGCTTGCATATTGTGGAATTGGGTGTTGTGGGCATTGTGGGTATTGTGATTGTGGCATTGTGGGATTGTATTGTGCATTGTGGAATTGTGCATTGTGGTATTGTGAATTGTGGCATTGTGGGCATTGTGGGTGGAATTGTGGGCATTGTGGGCATTGTGCATTGTGGGCATTGTGATCATTGTGGGTATTGTGGAATTGTGGGCATTGTGGGTATTGTGGGTATTGTGGAATTGTGGGCATTGTGGAATTGTGGGCATTGTGGGTATTGTGGAATTGTGGGCATTGTGGGTATTGTGGAATTGTGGGTATTGTGGAATTGTGGGCATTGTGGAATTGTGCATTGTGGGTTTTGTGGAATTGTGGGCATTGTGGGCATTGTGGAATTGTGCATTGTGGGCATTGTGCATTGTGGGCATTGTGGAATTGTGGGCATTATGGGCATTGTGGAATTGTGCATTGTGGGTATTGTGGGCATTGTGGAATTGTGCATTGTGGGCATTGTGGAATTGTGCATTGTGGGCGTTGTGGGTATTGTGGAATTGTGGGCATTGTGGAATTGTGGAATTGTGCATTGTGGGTATTGTGGGTATTGTGGAATTGTGGGCATTGTGGAATTGTGCGCGCTGGTTGCATTGTGGGTTTTAGTAATACCCAATCATTATGATTGAAATTAAACAGCCAAATTCTTATGTTACCCCAACTCAATCTAGTGTGTTATAGTTTATATTCAATAAATATTTTGAAGCCATTCGCACGTTTAAAAAAAGTTTCGAAATGCCCCATTAAAAGTATAACTAGTTTTTCATTGGTAATAAAGATGCTATGGATGAAATTTAAAGCTATATGAAAGGAGCAACTGACAGCATAATCATCTCAACTATTTATTTTCTCAGCAAAGACGAATACACATGCGTACGATGCATCACCCCAGTTTTTAGTTTTCAAACGCGCTAGTTTAATATTTCCTTCAAAATCTTGAGCTGATTGACAGTTCCTTTCCTAAAATGAACAATTTATTAAATTATTATGATAATTTTTTGTATTGGCATTAAGTTTGACAAATGTTAAAATTCTTACCATAATAAGGAATGAAGCAGTTTTCAGAATTCTTGAGCACTTTCCCCACAACTAATTTCCCATCGTGCCAAACCCTGCAAATATATGTGGGTTCCATGACTGCTGGATCGAATCCACCAACAACTGCCAATTTTGGAATATTCTTGGGCTGTGTTTCAACCCATCCAGTTGCTCCAGGTGGGGAAATCAACACCTGAAAATCTAAATATTCGTATTCTTTTCCATAGTAAGGAATGTAAGCTCTGTGGATTCCATCGCTGCGTGTGAGAAACTTTCCGGAAACCCATTCTCCTTCATGGAATGCCCTTGCGATATATGAAGTCACGTCTTCCCGACCTGCTGGAATGAGTTCGGAAATGCGGGAGGAACAGCTTGGGAAGGGATCCAGCGTAGTTTTGCGATTAAATCTTGTTCCTGTTCCAATTTTAGACGGATATTGGAATACATATCTTCCAAGAATGTAAAGGTTTTGCTAAAACCAAGGTTGTAGTTGGGCTACGGTTTTCGTTGTATTTTTGTGAAGAATTGGAACTTATTTCCAAGTCTTGTAATGCTAAACAGTCTTGTATTCCATTGTCGCAGCCTTGTTCCAAAACCTGGAGACTTCCCGTTTGCATCGTTTCACGAAGGGCTTCAATCAACGCATCATAAGCGCCCTTGCGGGTTGTCACGAAATCGTATAAAAGTTTTGATTGTGCAATTTTTCCATCTGACTTCCCTTTCGCTTCCTAAATACACAACGCCATAAATTTCAAATAGTAACTAAAATTGAGAAAATGGTGTTTTATTCAATTATTTTTCTTACCAGTTTGGAGTAATCATTGTCACTCAAAATATTCCTTTCTTGGAGAATGGCAAGAAATGTGGAATTACAAGTTGTGTTTTTAGTAAGGTAGTTTAAATTCTTCTGGATGTGAGAAGTTTGCCATGACTCCATACCCTTGAAACTTTACAAGTGTCACTTCACTAAATATTATAGGTTCTTGAAATAAAATCAGTCTTATTTTTATGAATGAGATTTGACCTCCACAATGTAGCATCAAGTGTCATCACCTGATCTGTGAATGAAAAAAATCCCTTTGAAGGAAATATTAAACTAGCGCGTTTGAAACTAAAAACTGGGGTGATGCATTGTACGCATGTGTATTCGTCTTTGTTAGCAAAAGAAATAGTTGAGATGATTATGCGAGTGAGTTGCTCCTTTCATATAACTTTATGTTTCATCCATAGCATCTTTATTACCAAATGAAAACTTGAAAACTAATTATACTTTTAATGGGGGCAATTCGAAACTTTTTTTTAAACGTGCGAATGGCTTCAAAATATTTATTGAATATAAACTATAATTCACCAGATTGAGATGGGGTAACATAAAATTTTAAGAGTTTGGCTGTTTAATTACAACGATAATGATTGGTGTTCGAAGCAGGCCCGAACCACAGTATCCCCTGAAATTTAGCTGCAAACCCCCATTATGGCAGAAAATTGTGCACGGTGACTTAAAGCCTGCTAATCTCCTTCTGGAAGGTCTGGACTCAACTGAAGTCACGCTAATTGATTTTTGCTTGGCTTCTTATGACGGTCAGGACCTCCTTCCCAATGTTCATGCGCTGAGGTACCGAGCGCCAAAAATACTC
The DNA here is from genome assembly GCA_001718145.1 of Orchesella cincta. NCBI lineage: Eukaryota > Metazoa > Arthropoda > Collembola > Entomobryomorpha > Orchesellidae > Orchesella > Orchesella cincta. Next base: position 22,606 of record LJIJ01001575.1, read on the forward strand.
TTTGGAGCCACAAAGTATAGCCCACCAATTGATATGTGGAGCGTTGGAGTTTTTGCCGCAGAAGTTCTGCGGCAGAACTGTACTCGGGAGATAATCTGTTTACTAGCAACTCAGAGACGGAACAGGTTGCAGCGCTGATGGAGCTGCTAGGCTCCCCTCAGGTGGAACTATTAACTTTTTATGGTTTAAGGATCCAAGGGCATTTTTTGTATGTAGTTGAAAATACAGCATATATCATGCACGCAAGGCTTGTGACGTTTATTATTTTGAGCACTTTTGTATTACATTAAAATATGATTGTGTACTAATTTGTATTTAATATGAATTGGTTATCAAAAATTAAACTTTAACATGTGACCGGTGGCTGGATTTGTACAAGTATAGGTTTATATATATAATTTCATGTTTCCGCTACCAACTATAAATACACTCACTTTTTATAGCTTTTTGAATCACGAAACAAAAATAGCTGCATTTACATTATCATTCCATTTTTCCACCGTAATAGCCTTGTACCGACTTTACTCCGCAATGATATCCAAAATCTCGGCACTATTTCCTTGAAAAAGATTAGAGTACTAAACAGCAACCCAAAAACTGGAATGAGGAAAACCAATCTAATGCTACTGCTCATACTACTCGGGTTAAATTCATTAATCACTGGAATGTCTTCTAGTTTGCCTTCGCTTTTGTAAATGCTTTCATTAAAATTATTCTGCCAGTCGATAATTCCCGATGTGTACATTGCTTTGAATCTCGTCACTATTTTAGGATTGATCCAGTGTCCTAATCCAAAACCTCTAGTATTTCTGGAGAGCACATCCTTTCCGAAAGACAACGGGTAAACCTTTTTTTCTTTTTGGTGTCTTGAAACATACAAACTGTGAAACTTGTTTACAAGCGCCTTTTCGGCAACAATTGCTACTTTTGGTCTAACCCTGCAGCTGTACAACTCTGCCAGTCCAGTCAAGCCAATCCCATTTGGATAACCCTCGTTTTATCTGGATACGTATTCATGCCTGTGTTATTAATAATAAACCAATCCGCCGTCGAGAATTCGTCGACATAGCCAAGATCTCCAGCCAATTGCGTGACCAATTCGATTTCATAGAGCTCGCCTGTTTTCCTATCTTCATTAATCCAACTCAATTTGTGAAGTCGGTTTATTTCGTTTTCTTCGCCCTGTTCGCGTAATTGTTTAGTATAGTTACGCAAATAATCGAATCTCACGGGTTTGTCTCCCAAGCTGGCAAAAATGCTCAGAACAAGATAGCTGTTTGAAACCAGCTCCTCAAACGCACTGAAAGGAACTGGGGGAACCGGCGAGATAAGTTTTGTTATATTTTCGCCCTTGTACCCATTACTTAATATAATTGACATGAGCAAATAAACGCCCATGCAAAGCTTGAGGGAGAAGAATTCCTGAAATGCAGACGAAACTGCGTCTGGACCTTGCTCAACTAAAGGTGACATAAATCCCAATATATAATTTCCAATTCTGTCCATTCTTTCAAGCAAAATTCTTCGGCGTTGGTAAAGCGCGTATCTCTCCACTTCCAGGAACATCAATGGAAATAAGATGAGTGTAGCTGCTATAACTATCCAAGCGATAATTTTGTATGAAGAGACCAGCTCCAGGAACGGAAGTTGTCCTCGAAGATGTCCGCAACTGATCCATATTAAATCTTCTGTGTGAATTGGAAACAGGTAGTTAATTTCGGATGCCCACCAGTTGGAAATAATTGGATACATTTTTCTTTGGGATGCAGTAAGAGGGCTAACCCTCACGAAGAAACTGGCGTTGCCAAAGATGCTATACAGTAGTCTTTCGTCCCACAACATGTGTAAGCCCTCGCCAGTACCTTGAAAATTGACATCTTCCAATGTTTTAGGGTACTCAAAACGGCCAGCAGCCTTTTTAGAATGAAGGAATGTTCCTACAACCCACTGTATTTTGTTAGTGTCCTGGTTAAATGAAGATATGGATTGCTCCAGATGCTCTAGTTGTAATGGATGCCTTAGCGATTTATGAATTCGGTAGGCTCGAAGCGGTTTCCAATCAACACAATGGTGACATAACAAATAAACTTTATAGATTAAGTATTCGTCCTGTAGAAAGTGTTGGGATCGTTTCCGCTTTATTTCGAATACTAGAATCTCCCACGAAGTGGTTGGGAGGAGGGAGTTTTGGCTAGCTTCCTTTGGAAATGTCTGTTGTAGAATACTATCTAACCATAGTTTTCCGCAAGCTACATTTGCTGAATAAACTATCACGTCGTAATGCATTCGTGTCGTAAAAAGTGCTCCTTCCAAGCGATTTTTGTCATGGATCAAGTGGAGTGGCCACTGAATGGCTGTATGGATTTTTAATGGCATTAAGTTGCATAAGAAAGCGTGCACTGGGTTAATTATAAAAAAACTGGCTTCACAATTTTGGACTTTGGAAATGCTTATATTTAGTTTGCGGTACGGGTATCTTGTCAGAATGATGGGAAACTCCAAAGGAGTTAAATCAAATTCACCAAATTTGATGACCGTCAGTAGACAATTCGGAAACAACTTTAAGTAATCATTAAAGTTGACTAATACCGGAGAGCTTATGCTATGGTGGCACAGATTCAGTATAAACCAAGTTTTCAAAAGCACGGATGTTGGATTCATTTTTATAGAAAAATTTTGACCCACAAAAAATATGCAAACGAGCGTGACGCTTAACAATGACCTGAGCCTCAAGGCAAAACTTCGTTGCGAATAATTCGGTTGATGAATATGGAATGTAAAAACGGGAACGGAAGCAGTATAGACACCATTTGGGAAACATGTCATCAACAGGAAACGAAAGAGATTGGTTTATAAATGATTCATCTTTTCTTAATTTACTTGAAGCACTTACCTTCGTTTCTTTTTCCCGTTCGTGCTCATTAAAAACTAATCAACTGTCATGTTCAAACGAAATTTCATTTTAAAATTTTGAAATGGAAATCCAATCCGTAAATCATGTCATGGTCGTTTTAAGCATAAAAGGTTTCAGAAATGGTATTTTTTTACTTCTTGAGAGTCGCCTTGGCTTGACCTGCTTCCAAATTTTTTGCCACTTCCTTTGACTACTCATAAACGGCAGAGCATAAAACAATGGCTCAATATTATATGTACATAATATACCAACGTGATATGGAAAAAATATTTACCCATTTGACAGCCACAGTTCGGTTTGTTTTCAGCAGCGTTTGATTTGTGTTAGTAATATACACATAACTATTTGTCAATAAACATCGAATAGCTTGTACGACATGACAAATTACAATTTAAAAAATCACACATATTTACGTTATTTTTGGAGAAATTGGAACATTATTATTTTATTATACATTACAACACTTTTTTAGATTCACATATCACATTCCACAATATTTAGGACACAATAAAAATTTTCAACATATTTGATATAAAAAATACAACAAAGTTGATACATCACTTGCAGATTCTAAGCTTAATATACGAACCTGAGTGCATTCGTCGATTTAAACAGTGTTGTTGAGTTGAGACAGGTGTGGAACATTACCATTCCCCATTTATTTGATTATGATTCAAGCTGTGAGATTTTTGCCTGTTCTTATCGTTATCGTTAGTTAGTTAGTATCGTTAGTTTATCTGTGTATTTTTAATGAAAATTTCTGAATTCTTCTCCAGTTTCCCACAAATTATCTTATTTTACTCAACTTTTCCCATGGCTATAAAAAACTTTTTGTTAGACTGGATCATCGTATGTTGTCTTTATTATTCTAGTATTCCTTTAAAGTTCAATTTTGCAATTTACAAATATTTCCCGATAATTTAATAAACCATAAATATTGAACATTCTCCTCAAATAAGAAGTCCAGCATAAAAGAAGAAAGCCCACTGAAAAAATATAAAGACAAATTCATAGAGCACGTGCACTTCATAATCCCGAATAAATTCGCCAAGGGTTTTTCCTCCAGCACCGATTACTGCCGTTGCCCAGTCCAATATTTTCTTCTTCTTTTCTGGCTCTTCTTCATGCATTTCTTCTGATGGCATGCTGTTTTCTTCATCGCAAACGCCTATTAAATGTTCGTTTTTAAAAATTCAAATAAAAAAGTATGAACGATATTAATATATAACTTACAGCCAGTGATAAATAATGTGGCAATTATACAAACTACAACGCAAATCCATGTGGTTGGCCAGTGCTTATTATGTTTTGAAATTTTATGACACATTTTGAGATCTAAGCTGCCACTATCAATCTGAGAAACTTTGTAAGACAAAAACTAACAGTGAACCCATGTCTGGAATGAAAGGAACGAGAAAATGAAATAAATTTTCCTCTGTATTATTGTTCATGATCAGTCAAATGGATACAGTTCTCCTGCAGGTGAATGGTCTCTGCTCTGGAGAGTGAGGAGATAAATAGATTAAAATTTCACACTTCTGCTCTAACCATGAGTTATAATTGACATGTATACAATTAGAAGCAAAGGTGGGTTTACTGAGCGAGAGCTCCATCCTTCATGACCCTGAACTCACGCTCCCTGTTTTATGTAAGAGTTTTCAAAATAAAAACGGAGCAAATATATCAGAGCCACCAAAACAGAAACAATTGCACACGTGGTGGTCACAATTATTGTGTAACAACAGTGATCATTGTGGTTACTGTCCGGCTCATAGTTTTGGAATGAATCATTGTCATTTTGGGAATTAAAATCTAAAAAACAGTTCTGAATATCTTCAGTTGTCAATGGAAATTCTGTCTCTTCTTCAAGTTGTTGTTTCATTATCAAAGTTTCCTGTTTCTTCAAAATTTTAAGAAATATGTGCTTATGGATTGTTATAAGTACACTTGCTAATTGAGTCCTAAATGGTTAAAATGACTTGCACGTACGTTCAAGTATTTATGAGTGTAAATGTATTACTAAAGGAAGAAATGCACTCACATAAAAAATATTGAAATTTCAATAGCATACCATATCATAAGCTTGGCAACGAAAGTTGCTTTACATATTCATAAACAAACCATTAAGCCCGGAGAGAAAACGAGAGTAAAAAACTCACTCCACCTGCATAATCGACTTGAGCTATTTATTTCTCACAGCAACTCTGCCTCTACCCATGGATAGCATCATCATCAACAATAATTTCCTTGTTGTGTTGCAGAAGTAATGGTCTCACTCTCTCGGAATGGTAAGAATGCAGCTTGACCTTGTCTTTGTTGGGTATCTATTCCCTACGTGCATTTTATGGATGGTATGGATATGGTACGACACTACGAGTTTGTTTTAAAAAACCAAAACATTGATCCCTAGCTAAATATGCACACATAAACAGCCTGTGCAACTTGGGCATGTTTTTAAAACTGATTTGAGAAATACCTTCTATAAAGCCTTAGTTGGTAGCAATTTATGTATATATGGTATAAATGTGGTTTGCATTTGCTATTCTGTCTAGCTTTTCTGCTTGCTCTACCATACCATCAGCATCCGAGATCCCAAATCAACAGTCTGTTGTCTGCAAGCCGGTTTGGTCAACATTGTTAGCCGGTATGAATGAAATACTAGGAAATTCACGGACGCTCACTATTTCTCTGTAGTTACTGCTGATTATAAAGTATGCAGGAATATGGTGAAGTAAAAAACTTCTCATGAAACTCAATGTGAGTAGGTAGGCAAGTGAAAAAGCATGTGATTGGTGTGGGAAATGGATATATAGCTGTGATCATCACTCGCTTTGAATTCTCACAGAGTTTTTAATAACATAACACTACACTCAACCCGTTATCATTCCATTTCATATAGTTCATGAAACTTTTTACTTGGAAAGCCGGCACTGCTGCAATTGACTGTCAACTTAGGTTGACCTATACACATTTCGGGTTGTGTAATATTGGTATCCCCAATTTAAATCACGGATTCCATGTAAAACCATTCATTTTAAATATGAATGAAATTGGAAAAGCTGAGAAATAAAGTTTAAAATCATCCCATTTAAGAATTAGAGTGTTTTGTGAAGTGATTGTTACAGGTTCGTTTTGAGACTCCAGTGGTGATGTAAAAAAGTGTTTAAAAAATGCCTCAACTAGCCGATAACCCGTTGCAGAGCCTTGAATTATACAAGGAAATTATTCATGCTTTGGATCATCATCATCCTCATCAGAAACGACATGACAAGGAGTTGGTAGCCCACTTGCAAAAAGTTTTTCATGTGGATAAGGAAAAACATGAGCAACTTCTACCGATCGAGCACAACGGAGGGTTGGTACTTAATTTAGAAGTGGTGACGGCAAAAGGGCTCAAAGGAAAGGATGTTAATGGTAATCAACTGGTAAATTATAATGTGAGAATAAAAACTGACATTTGCTTACAAATTTCATATTTTTTATTTTAGGCTTGAGCAACCCAGCCTGTACAGCGTATATTTCACCAGCTCACAAACAAAGCACGTCAACCAAACTAGCAACATTGAATCCTGTGTGGGAAGAGTGTTTCTCCATGTAAGTCAAAAATAAACAATCCCATTTCCATTCGGCAGTCCACAAACCTCATGTCTATATTTGTTGCCTACAGCCCTGTCACTAATGCGGTGGAAGATGTTCTCTATATTGAAGTTTTGTAAGTTCATTCGTTTATCAGTTTGGCCAAAATAATAACCCTTTTATGGTAAATGAAGTAAGTTTATATTCCATCATTAAATTAGCACGGATTATGATACAGAAGAAACAGTCCAGAAAAAATTAAAGAGATTCGGAGAAGAAAAGTCAAACAAAGGCTTCAAAAATTTGGTCAAAGATTTAACAGGGGTTAGAAAACGTCGTGCTGTTTTAGGATGTCTCAAATTACCATTGAAGGTAAATATCCATATTTCCTTCACATTAGAACTTTTTATTTATAAACTACATTTATAAACTTTCTTCCTAGGATATACCACAATCCGGATGGGATAATTGGTTTATCCTTGAAAGTAAGAATCCGAACAGCAAAAAACAAAAAGGCCAACTCCACTTAAAATTAGGGATCGGTGCTCAAAAAGAGAAGAAAGTTATCACTCAAGAGTATCAGCATGCACTTCATCTCATGCTTCTTCATGAGTTGGTTCAAGAACGACAAAATAAACCTTTTGAATGGGAAGAAGACTTCCAAAATGATTTATCTGCAGCGATATTAAGAAACCTGCAGCTGAAATGCGGACTTTCTAAGAAAGATGTTGATTTAGCAAAATGGCTTGTCTACACCAAGGTCCACTGCGAAAAGCATCCTCTCAATGTCAACATATTTCCAAAACTGTTGCAAACAATGTTGAGTTACCTAAATTCTCAGTCATTTGCAGATGATGAGGTAATCTAAATAAAAACTTATTACTGACATAAAAATGTTTAAAAATTAATTGTTACATGAGTTTTTTTACGTAGCTAAGAAGGTTTTGGTCTTCGACGGATCGTTGATTGATAATGTTGCCACACTTTTGCGTAATAACAGTTTACCACAGCTCTACTTTTTGTTTAGTACTCCCCAATTGCAATATATGCTAGAGTGAGTCAAAACTCACTTTATCCCGCATATTATTCACAGGGTTTGTGAGTAAAATTATAATGCTTGGTTTTTTTCAGAACACCGAAATTACTAATATCATATTTAGCAGGAAACCCACACATCGGAAATCAATGCAACTCACCACTAACGGCTGACATTATATTGCAGAAGACACAAAATGCAATTTCTGAACGGGCGATTGAATTGTAAGCAACTTGTCAATTTAAACTTTGACCATTTTTTATATAAAAAATTTCATTTATTATTGTAGTTTTGACGGAATTGCAAAATTCAACCCAAACTCTGGAGAGTCGCAGTTGGAGCGACTGGTGAATGTAGCGCAGTTGTTGATTGCAGATTTGGGAAAGAGCTCAAATTTGCATCAAAGTGATTTTAAAGAGTGAGCATTGAATTGAATATGTAAATTATATGAAAAATTATATACAACTTAATAATATTTATTTATTCATAGGTTGCTTGGGGTGGGGCATTTTGATATTACATATCTCGTGTACGATAAAAAGGTATTTTTAACTTAAATTTCGTTTTAAATCAGCATGATTTAGTAATTTCTTATCTAACTTTAATTTTTATCACAGTACTTTGAAATTCTGAATCCAATCGTGGCTGAGGTACGAAAAAGTCTGAAACTGTTAAATCTAATATTTGAGTCTGAATACGATTGCTGCCAAGCAGAATATGTTTCAGTGGGAACAACGCTTTTTAGGTTGTACACACTTCTGAAACAGTTTGCCAAGTAAGTTACCCAAACAATCAGCGTAGAAAATAGTCAAATATTATACTAAAGCTTGTTTCATTCCCCAGATTTTCAACTACAGTAAAGACTGCTCAAGCTAGTCAGCTCTGCATTCCTGGAACTGTGCACAATTGGTTTCAAAACACGATTATCGTGCAATGGTTGGACATAGCCCGTTACGAAGCCATGAAGTGCATCAAGACTGCTGTAAAATTGGATAATCTAGAACTTTTGGACGATCCTGATAAAATTACATCTTCTGCAATTGACACTGTTAGCATTTTGCAACGGGTTGAGATATGGAATCAGTTGTCTTGTCCAGAAGTTGAGGGCTCATGCTCCTTCATTCCCAAGATTCTTGATGTAAATGAATCCCATTTAAACTCTATTGTTTGTTACAAGCACAAAATAATATACAAACAAATTTTTCATTTAGGATCTTGGATCGTGTGTCATATTTTATGCAGGGTTAATGTGCAAAAAATGCGAAAACAATGTGGATTCGGGAGAGGAAATTTATCATGTTTCAGACAAGGTTTGCGCATACATTAATTGTGTGTTGTCTGGCATTATAATAAATTTTATATAATAAATTTGCGTATTACATCTTCAGCTATGTTACACAATCAATAATATTGAATGGGTGGCCCAACAAATGAGACAAAATAAGGAAGGTGAAAGCAGTGTGTTTGAAAAGCTCGCAGAAAAACATGGACCTTGCACACGATCCCAATGTCAAAGAACATCGAGTCGAGTGATAGAAAATGCAAAGGAGAATATCAAAAATAAAACTATTGGGATGTTAGCGGAAGTAGGGATGAACGTAAGAGATATAAACAATTTTGTAGATCATTCATTGACAAAAATTTGATGATGATGATGGTCATTAACACTTTTTATGGAATATTCAGATGCGCTCAACTCTTGAGAAGCTTGTAGGAGATGCTGCAGAGAACAAGTCTGAAGATGGAAATTACGTGAAAAAATTGGAAACTTATCTAGACAAGAATCTAATCACACTTAAGACTATTCTGAGCCAAGCTACATTTGCAAGGGTTTTTGAATTTATTTGGGACAACGTCTTGGAGGCTTTGAGTCAGGTTATTGCAACAAATATCGAGGTATTTTGAACTCAAATGAATTGTAAAAAATGAAAAAGTCTCAAAACTAATCTAAATGCTTCGGATTTTAAAAAAATCTCTTTGTATACAGAAAAAAGGCCCCCCTGAACTATTTAAGCGGATTACGAGTCTGATCCCATGTCTCGTGGACCTCTTTTACCCTGATGATTCAGAGAATACAGATTTGAGAAAAATTCAGAAAATCAAAAATTCGATAAAATTTCTCGCTGCAACTACACTTGAACTTGTCTTGATGTATTGCGGGGATCGATTAACCATGCAATCTAAAATGGGAAAAACATCTCACTTGGGATTTCTAACCGTGCGCGCTTTTTATTGCGAGGATATTCAAGCCTTGAAAGTTGAAGTACTAAATGCCAGGCATCTCAAGCCACGCGCTAACAACAGTAAGATTTTGTTATTATGAACTCCTATGTCTCCTTCATTATCATTTCTGAATCATTATTAATTAATAATGTGTATTAGGACCACTAGATTCGTACGTCAAAGTTCATCTCGTTACTGAAAAGTTTCTCCCTACGAAGGCATCAGGCAAAACTAAAACGAAAAAGAAGTCGCTTTTCCCTACGTTTGAGGAAACATTTTCATTGTAAGCTTTTTCTACCACATTTATTTTTACTGCTGAATTGATTTTAAATTTATATTATAATTTTGCAATTAGACCACTTCAAATGGGCTTGGTAGAAATGTCCTGTGCAAACAAAGGCTTTATCATGTTCAGCATAAAGGATTATGGAAGGTTTGGAACAAGTGAGTTTATTGGGGATTGCCTTCTGCCCCTTGATTCCATTCCAATATGTTCGTCAGAAACCAAGTTTGAAGATCTTGAGCAACAAATACTTCCGTTGACCTTGCCAAAAAAGGAAGATAACTCGGTGGCTTTTCAAACCCTTGAAACTCGCTCTTGGAACAGATCCATCACGGAGTTTATGAATCGTGAAAATATAAAAATTGGTTTAGCAGCTAAAGATCAGTGACGTTTAAAATATTTGCAGCTTATTAAAAATATTCTCACGATGACAGCTTTTATTAATACAACGTAAATAAAAAAAAGTTTTTATACACACTCTATTTTACGTCACGCGTTCCATTCGAGTAGGAAATCCTACACTACTCCGTGGTACATTTTTTGTTTCGTTTCATTGAAAGATTTTGTCCTTATCCATTTCAATAGTCTGCTGTGCAGCTTAATTTTTATTTCAATTGATGACTCCATTTATTCATTCTTATTAAGAAACATAAGAAAACATTCTTATCAAAATCAATGTATGTACTTCGTCGTCTTCATAAATGAATGAATGAATGTTGCTTTGTTCTTAGATTCAGACGAGCAAGTTGTACAGCAAAACGTCGCATTTAGTAAGACGATAGACAAAAGACTGAAACATGTGTCGCGTCATCAGTTGAATGATGATGTAAGAAACGTAATAGAATAAATATCAAGTTGCTGGAAAACTGGAGTGTATATAGGAATGCATTTGTTTATAGTTTGTATGAATGCTGCATAGTAGAAGTCAGTAGAATAAAGGAAAAGCGACCAGAAACAAAAGATTTGAGGTTTCTTATTATTCACCACAAAATTGAGTCAACACTCATGGTGTTCCATGCTCATTTGACGTCATGTTAAGACAGCTTTCATTTTTTAATCGAAACATTTCTTTGAAGAATGATAACGAATACTAAAATCTTGAGTGAGTTCAAACCGTCTTTTTGAAGTGACATTCAGTTAGACACAAGCTCTCTAGATACACCTGTTCATGCTTTTGGATGTTTGTATAAAAACCGTGCAGCGACGATTATGAAAGAATTTCGGTTTGGACTGGACGAGGTTTACAAGAATTTTATAAATCAAATGTTCCCAAATCTGGAGGGGTTGAATGTAAGTTGTTATGCATAAATGCAAATAGCTTATAAATTTATAAGCTATTTGGAAGGAATGGTGAATATTTTCTGATTACTAAATAACCCACAGGTCGATGACTTGTACAATGGAACACTTGTTCTCATCACGGAAGATTCTGTGATGGAAGTCAATCAGAAACAAGTGCCAACCTTGTTGCGCACATGCAGAAATTTTCAGTTTTTCAGATGCAAGACACTTTGAACTGTTACCCAGATCCCAAATTAAAGAGGGACTGCCTTCAGTGCTATATTTAGAAGTGGTGGGAGCAAAAGGACTTAAAGGAGAAGATTTGAAGATGATGATACACACTTCTGGAGTTTTACAAAATGTCAGTGACACAAATGTTTGATGTAGAAACTGAATCTCATATAATATATTTATTTCAAATTGTTTACGTTGAGATCTGGACCCAATTTTCACCAGGGAATGTAGTGGGCTCATCATCATTCATCGCCAAAATACTCGATGTATATTTGAGTGAGATATTTAAATGTTTGCTAATTTTAAAAATTTACCAGAACCTGAGTAGTTGTGCCGTTTATTACGCAGAATTGATTTGTCAAAAGGTTGAACAAATGGAAGCCGTAGTAGTAGAGAAAATGGAATAAACAGTGGTTGAAAAGTATCCTGTTTAAGATGAGGTTTTAATACTTTATTTAGCTACTTTCACTTGATTAAAACAACAAGCGCTTTGCGAATTTCATTTAAAGTAATTGTTATATTTTATTTATGCTTCGCAATCAACAATCTTGAGCGCGTGGCAGACGAAATGAAATTTATTAGTGGGAATTTAACAGCGAAGCCATTTCTGTGCTGGAGATTTATCAACAATTTAAAATTTATGGGCCGGCTTTTTGAACTCAATAGTTGCGGATGTAAATGACTTTTACGTATGTATCTTGAACGTTATGCTAAACAAAAATAATCCTTCAAAAACGTACTGCAAATAAATTTTTATTGCAAAATTATAATAGATTCATGTATTCATCATAGCAAGCATAACAAAGCCAAAACGTACGCAACCATAAATATTTATACACTTAAAATGCATCATAAACATTGCAGACTGAATGTTTTTCTTAGAAAAGCAGGATTACTCACCATAACGCTGAAATGACAACAAAACCATGAAAACGAATGACGTTTGTAGTGTTTAGCTTGAAATCAACTGCAACGATATATTTGTATGCCCTTGGAACACTACGGTGTATTATAATGCATTTTAAAAATTCTAAGTAACGGAACTATATGCATTGACTGTTTAACCAGATTAAAATTGTCGTTTTTAAAAGACAATTCCAAGTAACTAAACATAAAAACAAAAAATCTAAGATTTTATAGAAAATTGGATAGGACAGTGGCATGAATACTCCGAAATTGCTTCACCTATGAAAGTTTGGAGTGAAGAAGTGTTATTATTAGCATTGCCTACAGAGCTCTTTTAGATTCCAGCAATGGTTTGAATCGTTATATCATCATGTGCATATTATACGAATGTGGTACGGCATCCCGTCACAAGAACTCTTTTCTTTACCACCACAATCACCACTTACAAACTGTTATCTCAAATCTTTAATATTTAGTGCGTAAGTGGTTCAGGACAAATGTCAGCAAGCGGTTTCCTGTGTTCACAATCACATGAATTCCATTTAGTTAATAAATCGTGTGATTCGCTTTGAAAAATTGATAACAACATCATTACGATAAGGCATTCTATTGAGAAAACTGCTCCAAATTAACTGAATTCTGTACCAATGACACTGGAAATTGTATTTTATCTGTAAATTGGAAATCAAAATGTCGACAATGACAAGTGAAAATATTGAACTACAGTTTTTTAGTGGTCCAGCGCAGTGTTCCGGTGACAATTTTTGTGATATAAACTCGGCTGTCATACCATATAAAATATTTAACAACCGAAAGGAACAAGTGGACAAAAATTCAAACAAGACTGACTTTCCCGATGAACTGTATATTGAAACGCTTTGCTCTTTAGTTTACCCACGACGATTAAGTGATTACGAAAATCACTCAGAAGGAATTTCCGACTTGCTATCCCATTTACAGAAGCTGTTTCATTTGGATAAAGACAAGCATGCGAAGCTGATTGCTTGTGCAAAAGATATAGAATTGTCTTCCAGTTCGAAATCCGTTCTTAATTTGGAAGTGGTGGAAGCAAGAAACCTGAAAAGCAGGAATGGATTATTATGCAGCCCCTTTTTGCAGGATATTTCATTCTTCAGGTCTGAATCAACTTACATCTACAACGTTTGATACACTGAATCCTTGTTGGGAGTAATGTTTTTCATTGTAAGTTAGCATTGAACCAATTATCTTGAAACTGTATTTTTCATCTGTGTTTCTAATTTATGATTTTCTTTAATTAAGACCGGTGTCAGACGTCAGCAATGAACTTCTTCACATTGATGTGGTGTAAGCTAGCACTTCAAATTTCATTAAAAAATTTTGTTCGTCCAAATCATGCCATTTTATGTTTTGATAATTCAACAGTCACTGTAGCAGTTCTGAAGGCACAGGAAAAGTAAAAAACTTCACAGACGTTAAAAAACTACGAAAAGATGTGAAAAAATTAGTAAAAGATATTGCAGTTGTGGCTTCTACAGGGAAAATGAACAACGAAGAAACTATTGGATGTCTCAAACTGCCCCTTAGGGTATAAATTCATTTTCATGCGTATTTATACTTGTATTTCAACGATTTGTGAAGACTAACTGATGTATTAAACTAATACAGGCTATTCCACCTGAAGGAATCGATAGTTGGTATCAACTCAACAGTTCAAAAGGAAATGGGAGTAAAAACAAGGGTGAAATCCGTTTAAAAATTGGCATTGGAAGAAACCAAGAGAAACAAGTTTTGACCCGGGTTTATCGACACATTCTTCATTTAATGGTGTCCAATGAGCTTGTTGTGCCTTATAATTGGGATGGCATACTTGAAAATAAGTTATCCATAAAATTATTGCGAACATTGGAGCTCAAAGGGGGACTTACTAAAAAGGACATTCAACTTTCTCAGTGGCTTGTATACACTCAAGTTCACTGTGAAGAGTTTGCACTCAATACCAAAATATTTCCGACATTGTTGCAAACAATTTTCCAGCACGTTAAGTCCAAATCACTTGATGAAAATGAGGTTACAAATTTAAAATATTAAAAGTACAAACAAATAGCACTTAATAACCATTTAATTAAATTAATCCAATTTATTATATATTTACGTAGCTAAGAGAGTTTTGGCACTCAACGGAAAAATTAGTGGAAAATTTTTTCAATGCCTGTAGCAACATTTATGAAGATAAATATGGACGGACAGGAAATAATAGCAGTGCAATCTCAAGGGTTATATGCAAAAGTATGCCAAGTCTTAATTAACCCTCGAATAGATTTAAAAAATAAAACATTTTGTATAAAATGGTTGTTTTTGTCCAGAACAATGGATCTTCTAAAAACATTCTCAGCAATGGGAAAGCAAATATTGGTAGAGAAATCAACCCTTGCTCAACGTTGATTTGATCATGCAAAAGTCTAGAAATGCTGCTATTCGTCGGGCAAATGAATTGTTAGTTCTAATATTTTATAGACTTTCAAATTTTTACTTAATATTCTAAATAAATTTGTTTAGCTTTGACAGTATCACTCCGCTGGATTTAAATTCTGAAAAATCACGAGTAGGACACCTGATAAAATAGTCCAGTTACTCGTCGCAGATTTGGGAAAACGTCTTGATTTACACAATAATCCCAGAGAGTAAGTAATACTGATATATTGCTCAAATAGACTAGAAAGCCATAACTGTTTTTATTACTATCTTTTTTAGCTCATTGGATGAGGAGCATTTTCAAATCACTTATCTGGTTTATGACAAACGAGTATGCTATATTTGTAATGAAATTGAATCTGAAGTTTAGAAAATATTTTATATCTAATTTATAACCAACGAAATTCTTCTAGTATTTTGAACTTGCGAAGCCAATAGTTATTCAAACTTGTGCCAACATAAAGCCATTAAACTTGATACACGATGAGCATGATTACGAGTGCTGTCAAGATGAATACATTTCAATTGGAACAATGCTTTTTAAGCTTTACTTGGAACTCAAACAGTTTGCAGGGTAAATTCGCTATTTTCACTTTCTCCATGTCTTTGATTTCACACGCTCAAAACATTACCCGATTTGTTTTCAGGCTTTCGTCAAAGGTAACGGGTACCAATGAGCTTTGTATCAAGCAAGCGTATTCTACCTGGTTTCGCAATACAGTGATTAATCAATGGCTGGATATATCAAGGTTCAAAGTCATGAACTGCATAAGGGCTGCAGTCTACCGTGATGATTTCCTGCCGGTAGATTCATCCAGTAAAATAAGTAGCTCGGCAATTGATACTGCTGCCATTTTGCAAAGTGTAAGTTAATTAAACTCTTGTTATATATTAAACATTTATTACGTTAAAATATAAAATAAAAACGTTTAAAAAATTAATGTTGCAGATTGAGATTTGGAATCAGCTACCGTGGCAGAATTTGGAGGATTGCTCATCCCTAGTTGCAAAAATTATTGAGGATGTGGGAAGATGCGTCATTTATTATGCAGATTTAATGTCCAGAAGAATAGATGAAAAGGAGAAAGACATTGCTGAAGACAAGTATCCCATTGGCAGTCAAGTATATATTCATGCAATTTGCAATATTATTCCCATAGATTTATACATGTTTACGATTGTGATTTGTTCATTGTATCTTATGCTTTGCAATCAACAATATTCAACGTGTTCAACAAGAACTGAAGCCCAATAAGAGAAAATTGGGATGAATGGGATAATTCAGAAGCTAGCTATTACTTCAAAAATTGAAAACTCCCCTGCAAACCCCTATGATATCAATTTGGTAAACGCTGCATTGGAAAATGCCAGCAAGCATGTTAATCACAAAATCAGAGTGATTTTCGAGAAGGCTGGATTAAAGGTTATATCATAACGAACAATGAATTACTATATTTAGTACAGTTCTGTAAATCTTTATTAAATACTTTCTTCTTGTCACTTAGATGTATATTTACATTCAAAAACTACTCACGGAAGTTGCAGAGCTACAGTCTACTCAGGAAGGAGGCATGACAAACTTGATAAACTATCTCAATCTCGGTCTAATCAAATTGAATGAGTTATTAAGAGATTTTACAACTTTTGAAATGATGTTTATAATCCTGTGGAGGAACGTGTTGCTGACTTTTCAATTACTTATAACAACAAATGCTGAGGTGTGAAAAGAGAAAATATTTTATATTCTTGTAAGGAAAATTGAAGTTTTATGTCTGTTTTTAGAAGAAAAGAAATCCGAGTTATTTTCAAGAAGTGGGGAAAATTTATGCCAGACTTAAATCTCTATTTTATCCGGAAGGTAGTTCAATGTCTAATAAACACGTGGAGATTCAGGAGGCTGTAGAAAACCTCTTAGAAATTAACAGTGCATCGACATATGAACTGATAATGAAATACTGTCGGGAAAGACACAAGATGCAGTCACGAACAGAAAATAACAAAGCGTTTTATATGGGATTTCTGGCAGTGCGAGCTCATTTTTGTGCAGATATTCAAACTTTAAAAATTGAAATTCTGAATGCCAGACACCTCAAACCTCGGAGTTGCAATGGTAAGAAAATAATTACTTGATAATTTTTGAACTTTCACTTAAATTTCATTCAAATATGCTCTAGGACAACGGGATCCTTATGTGAAGGCTTACCTGATAACAAAGGATTTGAATTCGATTACAACACGCGTTCATAAGAGTAAAATTCACAGAAACACACTTTTTCCATTGTTTGACGAACGGGTTTCAGTGTAAGTCCGTTTTTAATTCATTTATGAATCGAGTTTACGGAATTAATTATAATTAAACTGTCCTATTTTAATCAGGCCTATCAAAGTTGCCACTTCAGACGAGTTGAAAAGCAGTTGCATGCTCATGTTTAGTTTGAAAGACTATGGGAGGCTGGGAACAAGTGAATTTATAGGAGACTGCTTTCTCCCATTTGACTCCATTCCAATTACAACATCTGCAGCCAAGTTTGAAGATCTTCCCCAAAAGATTCTCCCATTGACTTTGCCCAAAGATGAACTTAACTCATCAGTTTTTCAAACTCTTGAAAACACACAGGAAGGAGTCAAAACAGTCATTGAATTTGTAAGAAGAGAGCGGACGAAAATGAAGGATCGAATTTGTGTCTAAACTATTCTTGCATAATAGCGCAATATATTTATGATGATTTTAAACTCCAAAATATGCATATTTAAATTCTGGTTGAAATCAAAAAATCACATATTCGGAGAATAAATTCTAAATATTCCTTTCAATTTAATAACAGTAGAGCGCAAAACGGTTGCGTTCCGTTGAAAAGACGAATCATATGGAATGCACGCAAAAGAGGAAAATAATTTTATGTTCGTGCATTATGATTGGTTTTCAGTTTCGTCGGGCAGCATGATTTTTTGAAAATCCATACAGGAAGGAAAATTCAATTTTCATGTATCAAAGCAGGTTTATCACATAATGAAATGCTCTTTGTCTCCTTTTCGTGTGTTGTGTGCGATTTGTTGCTGGCTTTTGTGTGGCATCATAGTATTTTTTAGTCAGTTTTTGCATTTTGCGGAGTTCTGTCACAAAATGAGTAACTTTCGGTACGATAATTTGGAGGAGGAGGTGGTGTTCGATCGTATAAGATCGCGAATGGCTCATGAGCTGCCCTTTTGGAGAAAAGTTTTGGAAAATGCGAATCAGAAGAGGAAAACGGGTGTTATTATTGTGTTAGTGCTGATTATTTTGGGTCTGTAGCTTGGCTTGCTGTGGAAATTCATGGTGAGTTAGTCATTATAAAGCTCATAAGTTTGATGCATGTAATTTGATTACACGTAGCTATTATGCCTTGAATATTTTTGTTGCTCTTAGGTCATCATCATC
>LJIJ01001576.1:0-40908 GCA_001718145.1 Orchesella cincta
TTGGAGTACGTGAATCACCTTGGTATAAGCTACAACCTGAAATGCTTTAGTTGAAGTCACAAATAATTTGAAAAGCTAAAAAATCTAAACCATCTCAAACCAAAACCAGTACATCTACAGCAAGCTTGTAATAGCATTGTAGTCGAGATTCTCGACTCAAAAATAGCTCTTGCTGCATGGTATGCAGTTCTCGAGTCGAGCTCCGTTTTGACCCACACTTCGTCCCATTTGTCCAGTTGGTGCTCGTCCTTGATAATTAGTTGATCGCCGTTGACCTTCCACCGGAAGGCAACGTTCACCAGCGCGGAGCACAGCATGCACCCTCCAAACCGAATTCTGTCGTCTGTCGCTGTGGATCCAGCTTCAGCTCGGCGAAAGGATTAGCCCAACATGTTCGCTACTACAATAATCCTAGTGCTAAAACGACGCCAGCAAAACGAAGCGGAAACGGGCACAACGAGTGTTCTGTGAGCTCCAACCCGAAGCGAACCAGGTGCATCAGCAGCGCTGAAATGGAGGAGAAGTCAAAGGATGAGCCAGTGACCAAAACCAAGCGTGCCTTGACTTATGAAGGAAGAGCGACAAACGACTGAGTAAATCTCAAGAATAATTTTATATTCTACTCTTAACTGTTTATTATCGGCTATGATATATTAGAATACTTATGAATGTTGTAGAAACGCTCAATTCACCTTGGTCTTTTGTGTTTTTGTGGGAGCCTCTTGTCGCTGTGCTAAAACCAGATTACCAATAAATTAATTCATTTTTCAGTAAAGACAAATAAATCAGTTGAAATGGATGACGCATCATCATCGTCATCCGCCACCTAAGACGCTAGTTTATCATTTCTGAAACGAAAAACGAACTCGATTCGCCAGTCTCTTGTTGTCAAAGATGAGCGGATTTGTGAGCTCGAGAAGCAGCTGGCTGCCTCCCAACTCCAGATTCAGAAGCAAGGTCAAGTGATCGCCCAACATGAGACCCTTGAGAAGGAGCTGAAAAGCCAGGTTTGGAAGGCGGATGATGACAATTTCCAGCTGAGGAAGGAAAATGTTCGTCTAAAGTCGGAGGAGGGGAAGAGGACTACTGAGGTGGAGAAATGGAGAGAGTTGGCGAATGTAACCAAGGTGGAGTTGCACGTGGCACTTGAACGGAAAGCGGCAGTGGAGGCACAGATCAAGAAGATGCAGGAGGAGATCATTGGACTCAGCAAGACGTTGCTGGGAAGTGATGATGATTATCATGACGAGAAGCAGGAAGAGACTGTCTTAGTTCAAACATCTCAGGAACAGGTGAGTGAGAGAGGGAGAGCTGTTACTCACTGTGTAAGCATTTTACTATCAATTTTCACTCATTTGTATTGAAGTTCATGATAAAGACGTGTTTTCATTCATATCAATCATCATCATCTTTTTTCAGAGGTCACCAACAAGATATGAGGGACACAGGAGCCATACTCAACCTAAATTGAAGCCATCCTCTCTTCATCTAGCCTCGTCACTCAAAGTCAACCATTCGTCACGGATGGGACTCCTCCAAACCTCGGGCTATCAGCTGTCTTTGTGGATCCTCATTTGGACAGAGGGAGGACTATCGCAGCATGTTCGATACCACACCAAGACAGCAGCAGGACCAGTTTGAAAGAGGCAGAGGTCAATCAGACCTCCTCCAAAGCTAGGAAGGAAGGTGAGCATTCAATGATCTCAAATGGAAAAACGGGAGAGTGAAACAAGGTCACGGTCAAGGCCAGAGCTCCAAGCCAAAGCGAAGCAAAGTTCAGAGGAACAGCAGCAGTGAAAGTGAGGATGAAGGGGAAGATGATTAGTTAGAGGACCCAAGACTAAGCGTTGTATATTATTATTTTCTTTCATTGATAACCAACTGCCAATTTTGTATTATTTTCGTACTGTTTATGTATTTATCATGAATTTCAATGAGTTTTCAGGCAAAGACTGATTAAATCTTAAGGATTGACTTGTACATGATATTCAATAGCATTTTATTGATCACTGCTTATCAATTGTTCATATAAAATAATGCCAGAATACCCCTGGTATCCTCAAACTATTGAATAAGACTGATGAGAAAGGATGAGGAGGAAGAAGCGTTGGTCCCAAAGTCTTCAAAGGGTTTTCGTCTACAAAAACTTGAGATCCGTCACCTTGTCAGCTCCCACTCGAACCTAACCTTGCTCGATGAACTTTCTTTGATAGTCTGGGTCATCCTGTTTCGAACCATGACGACGAGGAGGCGACGGCAAAGGTAGGAGGAGGCGCTGACGTGGTCACGTGCTCGAGAGTGTCTCTGGCAGGAATCAACCCATTATGTAGCTTCAAACCCAAAAAAAACTCATTTACACTCAGTTTTTCACTCCCTGCTTATCAACACGAATGTGAGGACGGTTATCTTACAATTTTTCAGCAACTGGGCTCCAGACTCTAACTTGAAGTTGGCTTTCGGGTCCAAATCCTGGATTCTCCTAGCCATCTCTCGAATCTGCCTTGATAATTTGTTGTAACTGAAACAAAAGCACAACGAAAAGCTCAATAAATCCCTCCTCGACCATTAATTCTCTCTCTTACCAATCATTGATAACATTTATATCATTTTCATTATTTTCGCCTCATATAGATTATTATC
This sequence comes from Orchesella cincta, assembly GCA_001718145.1. Lineage (NCBI taxonomy): Eukaryota > Metazoa > Arthropoda > Collembola > Entomobryomorpha > Orchesellidae > Orchesella > Orchesella cincta. The sequence goes on from LJIJ01001576.1 coordinate 2,641, forward strand.
TGCCTCCCAGTTGATAAAATAAACCCTTTAGCAGTTTCTGCTCATGATACTTTAACAACAGCAAAGCCTGAGAATTTCCTTCAACTTTTCCCTCTCTGTGTAGCCGAGAGCTACGCGCATGAACACACACACGTTTCCAATCCACAGGCAGGGAAGTGCTCTGGCCATAGAAAACTGGGGTGAATGGGCAGAATACGGAAGCTTCAAACGGGGTCTTAGGGAAAAGGGTGAGCATATGCTGAGAGAGGGAAAGTTGAAGGAAATTCTCAGGCTTTGCTGTTGTTAAAGTATCATGAGCAGAAACTGCTAAAGGGTTTATTTTATCAACTGGGAGGCAGATAATAATCTATATGAGGCGAAAATAATGAAAATGATATAAATGTTATCAATGATTGGTAAGAGAGAGAAATTAATGGTCGAGGAGGGATTTATTGAGCTTTTCGTTGTGCTTTTGTTTCAGTTACAACAAATTATCAAGGCAGATTCGAGAGATGGCTAGGAGAATCCAGGATTTGGACCCGAAAGCCAACTTCAAGTTAGAGTCTGGAGCCCAGTTGCTGAAAAATTGTAAGATAACCGTCCTCACATTCGTGTTGATAAGCAGGGAGTGAAAAACTGAGTGTAAATGAGTTTTTGTTGGGTATGAAGCTACATAATAGGGTTGATTCCTGCCAGAGACACTCTCGAGCATCTTGACCACGTCAGCGCCTCCTCCTACCTTTGCCGTCGCCTCCTCGTCGTCATGGTTCGAACAGAATGACCCAGACTATCAAAGAAGCTGTCAAGTTCATCGAGCAAGGTTAGGTTCGAGTGGGAGCTGATAAGGTGACGGATCTCAAGTTTTTGTAGACGAAAACCCTTTGAAGACTTTGGGACCAACGCTTCTTCCTCCTCATCCTTTCTCATCAGTCTTATTCAATAGTTTGAGGATACCAGGGGTATTCTGGCATTATTTTATATGAACAATTGATAAGCAGTGATCAATAAAATGCTATTGAATATCATGTACAAGTCAATCCTTAAGATTTAATCAGTCTTGCCTGAAAACTCATTGAAATTCATGATAAATACATAAAAAGTACGAAAATAATACAAAATTGGCACTTGGTTATCAATGAAAGAAATAATAATATACAACGCTTAGTCTTGGGTCCTCTCACTAATCATCTTCCCCTTCATCCTCACTTTCACTGCTGCTGTTCCTCTGAACTTTGCTTCGCTTTGGATTGGAGCTTCTGACCGTGACCTTGTTTCACTCTCCCCGTTTTTCCATTGAGATCATTGAATGCTCACCTTCCTTCCTAGCTTTGGAGGAGGTCTGATTGACCTCTGCCTCTTTCAAACTGGTCCTGCTGCTTGTTGGTGTGGTATCGAACATGCTGCGATAGTCCTCCCTCTGTCCCAAATGAGGATCCACAAAGACAGCTGATAGCCCGAGGTTTGAGGAGTCCCATCCGTGACGAATGGTTGACTTTTGAGTGACGAGGCTAGATGAAGAGGAGGATGGCTTCAAATTAGGTTGAGTATGGCTCCTGTGTCCCTCATATCTTGTTGGTGACCTCTGAAAAAAGATGATGATGATTTATATGAATGAAAACACGTCTTTATCATGAACTTCAATACAAATGAGTGAAAATTGATAGTAAAATGCTTACACAGTGAGTAACAGCTCTCCTCTCTCACTCACATGTTCCTGAGATGTTTGAACTAAGACAGTCTCTTCCTCCTTCTCGTCATGATAATCATCATCACTTTCAGCAACGTCATGCTGAGTCCAATGATCTCCTCCTGCATCTTCTTGATCTGTGCCTCCACTGCCGCTTTCCGTTCAAGTGCCACGTGCAACTCCACCTTGGTTACATTCGCCAACTCTCTCCATTTCTCCACCTCAGTAGTCCTCTTCCCTCCTCCGACTTGAGACGGACATTTTCCTTCCTCAGCTGGAAATTGTCATCATCCGCCTTCCAAACCTGGCTTTTCAGCTCCTTCTCAAGGTTCTCATGTTGGGCAATCACTTGACCTTGCTTCTGAATCTGGAGTTGGGAGGCAGCCAGCTGCTTCTCGAGATCACAAATCCGCTCATCTTTGACAACAAGAGACTGGCGAATCGAGTTCGTTTTTCGTTTCAGCACTGATAAACTAGCGTCCAGGTGGCGGATGACGATGATGATGCGTCATCCATTTCAACTGATTTATTTGTCTTTACTGAAAAATGAATTAATTTATTGGTAATCTGGTTTTAGCACAGCGACAAGAGCTCCCCAAAAACACAAAAAGACAAGGTGAATTGAGCGGTCAATAGGTTTTGCACATCGAGTGGTGGGGCAACGAGAGCATAGAACTCGCAGACCAAATCAGTCTTCTTCTATTTTTCTTAGGATATTCTTCCTTTTTCGTCCAGATGAAATACACTGGATAGTAACATTGATGATCGGTTTCCTCCCATCTAATTAGTATTATTCAGCGCTCGAACGACTTGATACATCCATCTAGGCTGATCAGTTCCGAATTACCGTCTCAGGTATGTCGCAAGTTGAATTGTAAATTAAAAATATAAATAACTGATTTAATTAAACAGATAAAATGCAGAATTATTGTGCATTTAACTGAGGAGAATTCATTGAGAAGAGAAGTGAGTTAGTGGTTAAAAAACTCATATTTGATGATTCCTTCATCCTTTTCAGTTTTCCGTCCAGTTTTCTATTGAGAAGGGCGAAGAGACTCAATCCCAGATAAGAAGAACTGCGCTGTACCTTCCCTACACCGCTAAATGGCGTGATTCGCCTCCCCATCCTCCGGAACCGAGACCAAGGCTCGTGGGGACTCCAACTCTCGTCTTGAGTGAGTTTTCCATCTTATAAGTTAATTAACTTCGTATTTTATAAGGAAAAAAATGAGAGGTTCCATTTTTAACCTGATTGTTAGGAACACTAGTTAAAAAGGCTGTAAAAGATGACCCTTCCGCAACGACACAGAGCGAGCTCACAACCGTCTCAAACGACAGGTGCGATCGGATTACACCGCTGTTCGAAAAGAGCTTGTAAAAATAAGACTCACGATCCGTCCAGATGAACCCTGATTAGAGAACTTGGTTCCAGATGTCAGCAACCCGTCTCCTGGAGATCTCAACTGAGCTGGTTGATAGTGGTTGAGGCGAGCTTGTAGGAGCTGAATCTCGCCACCACCTCAGGTCAACCCCAAACGGAGGAAAAGCCACTCCAAGTCCAAATGGAGACCTGGACCCGCATCAAACCAAAGTGATTCAGTCGACAGAGTCAAGCCACCAAAATAGGGTCGCTTGTTTCCATCAATTTGACAAGATTTTGGGAGTTTGGAGCAAAATCATGTGGGACAACAGCTCCCTCGTGGATTGGCTCGAGGATGTGGATAAAATCCTTGTCTTTTACAACTCCAATTCCGGATCCAAGGGCTCCAAACTGTTTTTGGCGGAGATTGGACATCTTTTTCAGAAGTTTGCAGATTCGCTGGATTGATCAACGCAGGATAAGCAGCGTTTTAGTGGGTGGGCTTAATTGGCGCTCCCTGGATTCCTCGTCACATACTCAGGAAAGTCGAATGTGGACTAATATTCAGGTAAGACGAAAAAATTAGGTATACGTTACAAATAAGCAAAATACCCATCATAGTCTGCAGTTTATTTATGTTATTTTGAAACAGGATGTGAGTTACCTGTCCGGAAGTTCGAGTTGACGCACCCTCAACCGTTTTGGAAATAGAGGCCTAACTATTTATTTTACTTTGTCTATTAATATTATGAAGTGTTGAGCTGTGAACGGTTTTAATTTATAGTTAGCTAGTTTGGAGAAATATTCGAAAGAAACATGAGCGGAATATTTTTTTGTTCTTTATTTATGTTTTAATTCGATATCGTAACGTTTCTACAACATTCATAAGTATTCTAATATATCATAGCCGATAATAACAGTTAAAAGTAGAATATAAAATTATTCTTCAGATTTACTCACGTCAGTCGTTTGTCGCTCTTCTTCGTAAGTCAAGGCACGCTTGGTTTTGGTCAATGGCGCATCCTCTGACTTCTCCTCCATTCAGCGCTGCTGATGCACCTGGTTCGCTTCGGGTTGGAGCTCACAGAACACTCGTTGTGCCCATTTCCGCTTCGTTTTGCTGGCGTCGTTTTAGCCTAGGATTATGTAGTAGTAGCGAACATGTTGGGCTAATCCTTTCGCCGAGCTGAAGCTGGATCCACAGCGACAGACGACAGAATTCGATTTGGAAGGTGCATGCTGTGCGCCGCGCTGGTGAACGTTGCCTTCCGGTGGAAGGTCAACGGCGATCAACTAATTATCAAGGACGAGCACCAACTGGACAAATGGGACGAAGTGTGGTCAAAACGGAGCTCGACTCGAGAACTGCATACCATGCAGCAAGAGCTATTTTTGAGTCGAGAATCTCGACTACGATGCTATTACAAGCTTGCTGTAGATGTACTGGTTTGTTTGAGATGGTTTTAGATTTTTTAGCTTTCAAATTATTTGTGACTTCAACTAAAGCATTTCAGGTTGTAGCTTATACAAAGGTGATTCACGTACTCCAAACGGCATATGAAGTTTGCTTCTACCTCAGGCTTGGCACATCAAAAGGCTCTAAAATACGTTATAAATATCACACTTTATGCACTTCATTCATGCTTTGGCAATTAAGTTATTTCCATTTAGTATTCTTATAATTCTAAATGTATATTAATTTTAGCCTGTGTTCAAGCACGTTTTATTCCTTATTTGTTTATTAATGTTATTAACCACTGTGGTCTACCTTTATTACAAAGCATTTCGAGTTAAATCATGAATGAATAAGAAAACGTTTTAGTGATTATGAAAGTGTTCGGGTTTTCTAAAAACTGCATGAACGGAGGAGTGATCAGAGTAATCTGGCGTCTTAGCCAGGTTGTGTGCGTTTGAAAGCCGTCTTCATTTTAAAACTTATTTTTATTAAGGTAGGTTGGATTATTCCAAGTTGAGAATAATCATTAATCCATTTGTGACTTCTGAAGGAGTTGTGGAAAGCATAGCGGTCAGTAGGACGTTGCTCAAACTTCGGGTTAACGGACCACGAATCTTCAGAGATTTATGAAAATGAATATGAAGCAGCCACGAGAAAACATGAAGAACAGCAAGCATTCTCAATCATCGCATCTCTTTTTATTGGAAACATGATACAATGACTAACTCTCACAGCCCCAAAACTGACATCCAAGTGCTTTTATTAGGATGAAAATGGGAAGGGACCATCTGAGGTAATATAAATGCTGCCAAAACTATAAAAGAAATTAGCTTTCGGGTTTCCCAACAACGATCATTCACACGCTCGAGACGAATCAAAATTGTTAAGGTAGTTCCAGACAATCTTCGTAGAATACCGGCTAATTTCCACGTGGATTCCGAATGAATTTCATGCGATGCTCCAGAAGAGTCTTACAATCTTTCACATGGGAATTTAAACGTTGATTTGTTACATCGTTTCATAAGCGAGCGTCCAGTATACCTACAGCAGCTCTATTGATGGATGCATATGGTGAAAATTAAGTAGAAACGCTCCAGACTCAAGAAAATACATGGAGAAAGCTTGTACTTTCATCGAATTTTAAGTAAGCTGCGTTATAAAAATAATATTTTCCTAATTGCCTCATTCCATCCCAAATTCTAGTACCATGATCATTATGCACCTAACGTTAATCTATATTCGGGATATTAACGAAACAAAACTATAAATGAAACCTAGCTTTAGCTTAATTTGTTGAAAATGACTTTACAAATATTCGTCAGTTAGCATCAAAGTGGTAATTCCATGCACCACATGCATTTAATTTGCAGAAACGCTGAAAAGCCAACAGTTGTTTCATAGAAAATTGATTTATAGGATACGGTTTTATTAAGACTTGGGAATAATTCAATCCATCTGCAAATTTTCTATATGTATACAATTGACATTAAACCAGTGAACTGAAGTAAGTATAAATAAATAAATTTTCTATGAAAACACTGTTGGCCTTCAGCGTTTCTGCCAAATTAAATGCACTGTGGTGCATGGAATTACCATTTGATGCTAACTGAATATATTTGTAAAGTCATTTTCAACAAATTAAGCTAAAGCTAGGTTTCATTTATAGTTTTATTTTGTTAATATCCCGGATATAGATTTAAGTTAGGTGCATAATGATCATTGTACTAGAAATTTGGGATGGAATGAGGCAATTAGGAAAATATTATTTTTATAACGCAGCTTACTTAAAATTCCATGAAAGTACAAGCTTTCTCCATGTATTTTCTTGAGTCTGGAGCGTTTCTACTTAATTTTCACCATATGCATCCATCAATAGAGCTGCTGTAGGTATACTGGACGCTCGCTTATGAAACGATGTAACAAATCAACGTTTAGATTCCCATGTGAAAATTTGTAAGACTCTTCTGGAGCATCGCATGAAATTCATTCGAATCCACGTGGAAATTAGCCAGTATTCTACGAAGATTGTCTGGAACTACCTTAACAATTTTGATTCGTCTCGAGCGTGTGAATGATCGTTGTTGGAAACCCGAAAGCTAATTTCTTTATAGTTTTGGCAATTTATATTACCTCAGATGGTCCCTTCCCATTTTCATCCTAATAAAAGCACTTGGATGTCAGTTTTGGGGCTGTGAGAGTTAGTCATTCGTCATATTTCCAATAAAAAGAGATGCGATGATTGAGGATGCTTGCTGTTCTTCATGTTTCTCGTGGCTGCTTTATATTCATTTTCATAAATCTCTGAAGATTCGTGGTCCGTTAACCTCGAAGTTTGAGCAACGTCCTACTGACCGCTATGCTTTCCACAACTCCTTCAGAAGTCACAAATGGATTAAGATTATTCTCAACTTGGAATAATCCAACCTACCTTAATAAAAATAAGTTTTAAAATGAAGACGGCTTTCAAACGCACACAACCTGGCTAAGACGCCAGATTACTCTGATCACTCCTCCGTTCATGCAGTTTTTAGAAAACCCGAACACTTTCATTATCACAAACGTTTTCTTATTCATTCATGATTTAACTCGAAATGCTTTGTAATAAAGGTAACCAAGTGGTTGATAATGTAACATTAATAAACAAATAAGGAATAAAAACGTGCTTGAACGGAGGCTTAAATTAATATTACATTTTAGAATTATAAGAATACTAAATGGAAATAACTTAATTGCCAAAAGCATGAATGAAGTGCATAAAGTGTGAGTATTTATAACGTATTTTAGAACCTTTATGATGTGCCAAGCCTGAGGTAGAAGCAAACTTCATATGCCGTTTGGAGTACGTGAATCACCTTGGTATAAGCTACAACCTGAAATGCTTTAGTTGAAGTCACAAATAATTTGAAAAGCTAAAAAATCTAAACCCATCTCAAACCAAACCAGTACATCTACAGCAAGCTTGTAATAGCATTGTAGTCGAGATTCTCGACTCAAAAATAGCTCTTGCTGCATGGTATGCAGTTCTCGAGTCGAGCTCCGTTTTGACCACACTTCGTCCCATTTGTCCAGTTGGTGCTCGTCCTTGATAATTAGTTGATCGCCGTTGACCTTCCACCGGAAGGCAACGTTCACCAGCGCGGCGCACAGCATGCACCTTCCAAATCGAATTCTGTCGTCTGTCGCTGTGGATCCAGCTTCAGCTCGGCGAAAGGATTAGCCCAACATGTTCGCTACTACAATAATCCTAGGCTAAAACGACGCCAGCAAAACGAAGCGGAAATGGGCACAACGAGTGTTCTGTGAGCTCCAACCCGAAGCGAACCAGGTGCATCAGCAGCGCTGACATGGAGGAGAAGTCAGAGGATGAGCCAGTGACCAAAACCAAGCGTGCCTTGACTTATGAAGGAAGAGCGACAACGACTGACTGAGTAAATCTGAAAAATAATATTTTATATTCTACTTTTAACTGTTTATTATCGGCTATGATATATTAGAATACTTATGAATGTTGTAGAAACGTTACGATATCGAATTAAAACATAAATACAAAAAAACTATTCCGCTCATGTTTCTTTCGAATATTTCTCCAAACTAGCTAACTATAAATTAAAACCGTTCACAGCTCAACACTTCATAATTAATAGACAAAGTAAAATAAATAGTTAGGCCCTATTTCCAAAACGGTTGGAGGTGCGTCAACTCGAACTTCCGGACAGGTGGCTCACATCCTTGGCTTGACTCTGTCGACTGAATCACTTTGGGTTTGATGCGGGTCCAGGTCTCCATTTGGACTTGGAGTGGCTTTTCCTCCGTTTTTGGGGGTTGACCTTGAGGTGGTGGCGAGATTTCCAGCTCCTACAAGCTCTCCTCCAGGTCACTATCAACCAGCTCAGTTGAGATCTCCAGGAGACGGGTTGCTGACCTCTGGAACCAAGTTCTCTAATCAGGGTTCACATCTGGACGGATCGTGAGTCTTATTTTTACAAGCTCTTTTCGAACAGCGGTGTAATCCGATCGCACCTGTCGTTTGAGACGGTTGTGAGCTCGCTCTGTGTCGTTGCGGAAGGGGTCATCTTTTTCCAGCCTTTTTTAACTAGTGTTCCTAACAATTCGGGTTAAAAATGAAACCTCTCTTTTTTTCCTTATAAAATACGAAGTTAATTAACTTATAAGATGGAAAACTCACTCAGGACGAGAGTTGGAGTCCCCACGAGCCTTGGTCTCGTGGTCCGGAGGATGGGGGGGCGAATCACGCCATTTAGCGGTGTAGGGGAAGGTACAGCGCAGTTCTTCTTATCTGCGATTGAGTCTCTTCGCCTTTCTAAATAAAAACTGGACGGAAAACTGAAAAGGATGAAAGGAATCATCAAATATGAGTTTTTTAACCACTAACTCACTTCTCTTCTCAATGAATTCTCCTCAGCTAAATGCACAATAATTATGCATTTTATCTGTTGAATTAAATCATTTTTTTTTTAAATTTCACAATTCAACTTGCGACCTACCTGAGACGGTAATTCGGAACTGATCAGCCCAGGTTGGATGTAGCAGAAGTCGTTCGAGCGCTGAATAATAACTAATTAGATGGGAGGAAACCCATCATCAATGTTACTATCCAGTGTATTTCATCTGGACGAAAAAGGAAGAATATCCTAAGAAAAATAGAAGAAGACTGATTTGGTCTGCGAGCTCTATGCTCTCGTTGCCCCACCACTCGATGTGCAAAACCTATTGACCGCTCAATTCACCTTGGTCTTTTGTGTTTTTGTGGGAGCCTCTTGTCGCTGTGCTAAAACCAGATTACCAATAAATTAATTCATTTTTCAGTAAAGACCAATAAATCAGTTGAAATGGATGACGCATCATCATCGTCATCCGCCACCTGGGACGCTAGTTTATCAGTGCTGAAACGAAAAAAACGAACTCGATTCGCCAGTCTCTTGTGTGTCAAAGATGAGCGGATTTGTGAGCTCGAGAAGCTGGCTGCCTCCCAACTCCAGATTCAGAAGCAAGGTCAAGTGATTGCCCAACATGAGACCCTTGAGAAGGAGCTGAGGAGCCAGGTTTGGAAGGCGGATGATGACAATTTCCAGCTGAGGAAGGAAAATGTTCGTCTAAAGTCGGAGGAGGGGAGAGGACTACTGAGGTGGAGAAATGGAGAGAGTTGGCGAATGTAACCAAGGTGGAGTTGCACGTGGCACTTGAACGGAAAGCGGCAGTGGAGGCACAGATCAAGAAGATGCAGGAGGAGATCATTGGACTCAGCAAGACGTTGGTGGGAAGTGATGATGATCATCATGATGAGAAGGAGGATACAGTCTTAGTTCAAACATCTCAGGAACATGTGAGTGAGAGAGGGAGAGCTGTTACTCACTGTGTAAGCATTTTACTATCAATTTTCACTCATTTGTATTGAAGTACATGAAAAAGACGTGTTTTCATTCATATAATTTATCATCTTTTTTCAGAGGTCACCAACAAGATATGAGGGACACAGGAGCCATACTCAACCTAAATTGAAGCCGTCCTCCTCTTCATCTAGCCTCGTCCCTCAAAAGTCAACCATTCATCACGGATGGGACTCCTCCAAACATCGGGCTATCAGCTGTCTTTGTGGATCCTCATTTGGGACAGAGGGAGGACTATCGCAGCATGTTCGATACCACATCAAGACAAGCAGCAGGACCAGTTTGAAAGAGGCAGAGGTCAATCAGACCTCCTCCAAAGCTAGGAAGGAAGGTGAGCATTCCACGATCTCAAATGGAAAAACGGGGAGAGTGAAACAAGGTCACGGTCAAGGCCAGAGCTCCAAGCCAAAGCGAAGCAAAGTTCAGAGGAACAGCAGCAGTGAAAGTGAGATGAAGGGGAAGATGATTAGTTAGAGACCCAAGACTAAGCGTTGTATATTATTATTTTCTTTCACTGATAACCAAGTGCCAATTTTGCCTTATTTTCGTAGTTTTTATGATTTATCATGAATTTCAATGATTTTCAGGCAAAGACTGATTAAATCTTAAGAATTGACTTGTACATGATATTTAATAGCATATTATTGATCACTGCTCATCAATCGTTCATTTAAAAATGCCAGAATTCCCCTGGAATCCTCATACTATTGAACAAGACTGATGAGAAAAGATGAGGAGGAAGAAGCGTTGGTCCAGGTCACAATGTCTACGAGGGTTTTCGTCCCAAAAACTCCAGATCCGTCACCTTATCAACTCCGACTCGAACCTAACCTTGCTCGATGAACTTGACAGCTTCTTTGATAGTTAGGGTCATCCCGTTTCGAACCGTGACGACGAGGAGGCGACAACAACAAAAGGAGGAGGAGCTGACGTTGTCACAATGCTCGAGCGTTTCTCTGGCAGGAATCAACCCCATTATGTACCTTCAAACCCAACAAAAACTCATTTACACAAGTTTTGGGATGGACTGCCAACTTTTTTTGAGATCTAACTGCCGCCAAGCTAATTTACAATCAACAACTTCGCGACCAACTCGACTCAAACTAAATGACAAAAATATAGGGCTGAATTTTGCTAAAATTCTCGTGCATACAACTTGGGAGTCATTGCTCACTACATTAAGCAAAACGATAGATGTCTTGAAAATCATCAGTCTTTGTGTTTTAAAACAAGTACCACATTTTAATATTCGCAAAGGAGCAAGATACGACAATATTATGACAAAATGGGGATGCAAATAACGAATCAACGTTTCATCCCAAAACATACTACACGAATGTGTCGTATACCATTTTACCTAAGTAGCAAATTCGACATTGTGTGAAACTAGTTCGCCATTTACCTAAACTGGTGCATGGGATTTCATCAAAATCTCAACACATACTTTCCTCTGGTACTAATATTGTGGCTCTATGTTGTGGAGAACACGTATGTTCGTTCGTCTTTTGTGAGCAAGTGCAACTACTTACATTTTTGAATATTTCTGTTTGTCCTTGATGTGTTCCAGTTGAAAGTGTATTTGCAAATAAGTTCATCAACAAGTGCAGTGTCAATTTAGAAGCACTGAAAATGGCCGAAGGGTTATCGGAGAAGATGGACGTAAGTCTGGAAGTTGAGGAAGCCGTGGAGCAACCGTCACCATCGGAGGTGGAAAGTGTGAAATCCGGAATGACTCCGCAAGAAGCTTACGAAAAGTATCAATTTGACCTGTCTTCGTTTGAAACTAGCGAAATCTTCAAATATCCTGAGATTTATTTTGTTGGAGAGAACGCAACCAAGATATCTGGGGGAAGGAGCCTTAGCGACACAAGCATCTTTGATGACGAGAACGGATTCTATCGTTTCGTTCCAGAGGATCATTTAGCGTATCGCTATGAACTTGTTAAGCCTCTGGGAAAAGGAACAACTGCTCAAGTTTTCTCCGCCGTCGACCACAAGGAGAATCGCAGCGTCGCTATAAAAGTGATGAAAAGCCAACCCGATATCATCAACAAGCCAAGCCAGAGATTGAAATGTTGGAACGGCTCAACAAACTCAGCAAAGTCGAAAACATTGACGTTGTGCAAATGTATGACCATTTTGAGTTTAGAAATCACGTTTGCATCGTATTTGAACTCCTTTCTAAAAGCCTTCGGAACATTATTGATGAAACAAGGGAACAGGGTCTCCCTCTTCATCGCGTTCAAGAGTTTGCGGCCTCCATCATCAAAGTTCTTGATGCTCTTGGAGAAACAAGATAATGCATGGAGACTTGAAGACAGATAACATTCTCCTCAAACAACCAGGAACATCTGACATCAAACTAGTTGATTTTGGGATGGCGGAGTATGACCGAGAAGAGCAAGCTGAGTTGATACAGGCTCTACACTTCCGTGCACCGGAAGTGATCCTCGGAGCGAAGTATGGTCGACAAGTGGACATGTGGAGCGTTGGCGCTATCTTGGCAGAGCTCTACACCGGAGAAAAGTTTCTTCCAGGCAGGGATGAGACCGATCAGTTGGCGCTGGTAATGGAACTTTTTGGAGTACCACCTCAGGCGCTCCTAGATGTTTGTAGTCGGGCAAAGAATTTCTTTAAGGATGGTAAACCCTACGTTGCGGATTTTAGGTCTTACGCTGAATATAGAGGAAAACCTGGTTCTCGAAACCTTTCACTAGTCTTGAAGAACTGTAAAGATGTACATTTTCAGGACTTCATTCTTGGTTGTTTCACATGGGATCCCAAAGCAAGGCTTACTCCTTCGCAAGCTTTGGTCCATCCTTTTCTCACCAACAAACTTCCAAACCCAGATGATACTGAGGAAAGCGCCTTCACTCCAGCAGCAGAAGACAGCCAGCCTGATTCACCAGCTTCTCGACGGACATACGAGGTACTTTGATTTATTGTGATTTTAAACTGGGTTGAAGATGTGAAATTTCATTTGTAAAATACAACAACTCGTAAAATGACTCTTTTCTTTGTAGGAAAGCAGGGCAACGAACAAAAGGAAAAGGTCGGAGCTGGAAGATTGATCGAGTGTGAAAGTTAGCTGTCTATGGCTTTTACACTAGCGGTAGCTTGCATACAGTACGTTAAGAATATAACCTGGGTTTATTTTGCCCATTATTAATGATGAAAGTGTAATTTTTATGGATTAGCGTCTTAATAGTTAGTCAATATCTCATAATAATAAAGTTGTAAAAAAATTATGAGCCTCCTTACGTTGTGCATTCTATCATCAAATACCTTCTATTTCATAGTATTATTACGTCATATAATTTAAATGCATTTTGTTTGGAAAAACAAGCTTGTAAGCGAGCAACAACGTTCCTTACTGGCTTTAACACATATGCAACATTTTGTGATGAATTTTTTCAAATGTAGTAGCGTCGAATCAAAATTGTCATTACATTCCCTCGAAACCAGACGAAGATGTAGTTACGAAATTAGGCTAAACCTTACCTTACGAACGTCTTTACACCTACAACCCATCCAAGGATTACCAAACATGCTGAAAAATTGTGCTAAAATTTAGAATGTAAACAAATTAATTAAGTATATAAATCAATTCACGTCTTTAATATAAAGCTGTAAAATACAAGATAATTTTTCGTCGTCAAAAAATGCATCCATATATATATACACTGATTGCTATGAGAAGTAAATTAAATCTTAATTGCTAAAACTTGCTAAATGTTTGATCCTTCTCACGATGCCTCTAATTAACTTCATACGCCACTAATGCGAATCCTCTAACAATAGACAGTTTTAAAAATAATTGCAGCTTAATGAAGAGAAAGAAAGCAGGTGTTTATTATTGTGATTAAACAATACACAGTATCACGATATTGGTTTAAATGGGGCGGCTTGTAAATCGTGGACACTCAAAGTAAATTAGTCCAATTTCTCTTTGCATTATGAATTACGGATTTATGTTGGGATACATCAATTGTACGATCAAATGTCCGAAAGGTTGACGATAGTGATGGTTGTAACATGATTTTTTGGGTAGCAGCACGCAGAAAGACCAACAACTAACCACTGCCGCTTGCTTGCTTTCACTTTGTCTGCAATGTTTTGTGAGATCAAGTCACCAGTCCAGCCATTGAACTTTCTTTCATTTCTTGTACAAGAAGGTTGAATGAAATAGTAAAAAAAACTGCTAATGTATGCCGAAAACTAGTTTCCCTACTTCCTCCTTAACTTTCACTAATAATGTAGTTCAGCTGGTAAGCAAAGCAAAGCCGGGGTGGAACTGAAGCTGTGGTTCTCATTCTCATCTCATTTTACATATATGGCGTAGAAACATCCTTTCCTTTTCTGAACGTTTCCCTCAATTAAAAGGGAAAATGTGTGGTTGAGCTTGACAAAATGAAGCGTTGCGTGAAAGCTATAAAGTGTAACAAGATATGAAGCTTCTCTAAAGATACAGGAAAAAATAGGACAGTCGGGTCAATTTCAAAGACAATCAAGTGGTGTTATGGCTCAAAGTTTTCAATGTCTACGCCAAGAGATGGAACAGAAAGCTGATTATTGAGGATGATGGATGTAACACTTTTTTGTGTGTAATAGTTAACATTTTGCCCTCTCACTAGTATGCAAATAAACGAATCACAACTTTTCCTATGTTTCACCTGTTTTGAATTTTCTGTGTGAAGAGTTATAAGCAAACTCGTTTTGACTCACACTACCCACCTGCTAGTCTAAAATGCTTGTTTGTCTCCAAAACATGCTTCTCACAGGAATGTCATAATACCGTTGGCTAACTGCATTTATTTATGAGAAAATCTAGACATGACAAACTGAGGGGTTTTGGACACTGTAAGGTAAAAATTAGATGCTCACATCACCCCATCGTTTTTAGCAAAGCAGAATTATGAATTATGCACCATAAAATATAATATGCCGTTTTATGAATTTGCGTTCAGGAAGAAAGGAAAACCCGTTTCATATGTGAGGATAAATGCAATTTTTATTTTTATTGATCATTTTAACTTTCAAATCTGCAGTACAGACACATAATTTAAAAACTTTGACCATTATCCGTTTATTCGGACCAAAATAAATATCAAATTTTGACTGAATATCAACCTGGCATCCACAAAGGATGGTAACAGTGCAAAACAAATGTTTATTTTATTTTTGTAATATTACGTTCAAGTTTATTCATAACAAATAATATAAGCACACCCATTGCAAAGAACCTAAATAAAAAGACTCTAAAACTCGTGTATGATGACACAAAGGAACCCTGATGACATAATTAGATTAAACAATGTTAGTTGTAAAAAAATAGAAACACGGTAAAAATGTAAATATCAAAATAAAATACGTCAACGTTTTATAAAGTCAAAGTTCTGAATACGAACAACATTTTAATTTAGTTTGGGTTGCTTGGAAGCATTTTTCATAATTTGACTGGAACGTTTTTTCAATTTACTTTTCAAACTTGTAGTTCATGTGACATGGTCGAATTAGTAAGAACAAAGTAATGCAGTTGGTTTCAACGTTTTTGGAATAAAGTGGAGAGAAGGAGGTACTCTACCTCTAAACGAAAAATTGATTGATTTGAATCTGGTTCTGGGCTCATTTGTAATGTTCACCATCTAATGATTTTAATCAGCAGGGCTCACATCCTTGCTTTCCGTCTCCATGGGAGAGTTCTCTGTTTGAAACAAAAATAGTTTAAAACACGAATATTATATAAATGTGTGACTGCCCACCTTTTATCCTTTCCGACTTACCCATTTTGGATTCCTTGGGTTTAGCTCGTTGTTGCAACTTTTTCATCTTCCGTATCATCTCTTGAAGCTGCAAAACCCTTTGTTTCTCTCTTTCCTTGGCCTGCTCTAGTTGCACAGACATTTTTCTCAGTTCTCGCACAATTTCCCGAATTTTCGAAATACGTTGCAATTCTGATCCGTTTGGAGGAAGCATTATCTGATGTTGCTGGACTTTCTCTACTTTTTATTTGCTTACTGCACTTTTTCTTTGCTAGGCAGTTTTTATTTTTGTAATACGGAACTGTCTATAAGTTTAAAAAAATGTGAAAATGAATCGTAGTTAAGTTGTTTTATATATTAAAATTACAACGAGTATTTCCCACGATATAAGTGCATCTTTCTAATGGTTTAAATAAGATTACCTATCTCGGTTGGTGGTTGTTACCAAATGAGGAGGAACGTGTAGATAATGCAAATGATCATACTCGGTTGCTTTCTCGATTTGAATTAATGCTACGCAAATCGAAACACCTGCAGGGGAAAGGAAATGGATGCTTGAGTTACGTCAGAAGATGTTGTTGGAGTGTGGAGAAGTTAACACATCCATATCCGCCACCCACTCACATTAAAACTGTAAAAGGGAAAGCGTGAACATAGTCTCCCACGCATTGCATTCCTCACCACAAACATTCTATATCATCGTCTGTCATAACAGGATAGTTGGTGGGGGAAACGCTTGCGGAAGGTGGAAGTTGGTAGCAGTGGTCTCTCATGGAGTTGATCAGATTGAGAATATCAACGCTATTTGACCAGAAAAGAAAGTACAATCAATATTTTGCGACCTGCAAAGCATTATACTTGCATTGTCCTTATTCTCCATCTTTCAAAATCACAGAAGTCCAAAACATAGGCTAAATAACGTGTAATTAAAATGACTGGCTGCTTACACACACTGGAAAGCAAGCGGCTTACGTGAGTTGCTTTCAAATGAAACTGGAAAAAAAGTGAAGCATGGGTGGAGGAAAGCAAAACAAATACAGGTAACGATACTAACGATAAATATCTCAACGTCGAAGGTTAGATGATTTGACTACAACTCTTGCTCGCCTCTTTCCTATTATCAAGGGGTCCTGTAGGGATGAAATTTTGCATGTATATTTCTATCTCAAATGTATATCTCGAGACAACCCACACATTATTTATATTTCCCAACTTTAAATGGTGGTAATGCTACTCCCAACAGGATAGATAAGATAGGAAAAAGAAACTGGACAACTACACCTGTCCTGAGCTGACCTGAATTTGACTGTTTAACATTTGGCACATACCATCATCCCAGAAAGTAGCACATTGTAAAATTGAATTGTAGATAAACTGTTTTAAACGGATAAATCACCTCTTATTTTTTCACATGCATTATTATCTGTCATAAATCACAAAAATAGTTTATGTGTGATTTAGGGAAACATGAAGAATGGTACAGGGAGTCCTTCAAATATTTGGTCGGATTGAACTTACCAACGTTGCAGAAGTGGAAGAGAAAGCACAAATACGTATACGATTAAAAACAGTTGCTTTGAGTTTAGGTGCTGCATTCCATTTTTAGCATAACAACAGCATCCGCCTAAAGCTAAACTTGCATTTTTCCTAAATGAATATGTGAGGTGAACATAAAATTAAATTTTTCACTTGTCTGAGTAGATAAATTTTATTTGCTCAAACAATTTTCCATCAATACAACATATATATGATACAGTATATTTCTCTAAATCTATGAAATATTTTTAATCATATCTATATCTTACCAATTGACTAAATGGTTTCATTAGACACCAAAATAAAACCATATATATTACACATTTTTAAGTTTATACACTGCATCCCGTTTGCTTACACACTATGAAAATGCTAATACCAACATTGCCTTTAATTTTACTATAGTGCCGTAAAACTGTACTAATTGAATTTACATTTAAAACCGCCAACTTGCAAACTCTCAAGCTGTTTTCACCCTTTCTATGTTGCTCAGATTTTGAAAAATAACACAATTCATTCAATGCTAGTATAAAGACAACTTCACTACTCAAATCTCATATACCTCGAGTGTACATGTATCAACTGAAAACTATTATCATATGAAAACTTCAAGATGGTATTCAACATGAAGATGAATTTGGACTGCAATTAAACGCGACGGCGCATAGCAATTCACAATTTGAAACTTACTACACAATATTCTTCACTCACCCCTGCATGCAAACTGTTTTAATTGAATGTTGAAAAAGAAAATGCACCAAACGTAGACTAATAAGCTCTAAGCTTTCTAATTTTGATCAGATTCTGGGAATGAGACGAAATTGACAGTTTTGATACTTGGCATGGTGATCAACACATCTTCCGTTTGTAAGATTTCTTTCCAGTTCTCTTCTTCAGCGGATGTTTCGAGTATCACTGATGTCAGCTTGGGGAAAGTGACTCTACGCATCCTCCATTTATCAATGTACTTCATGAATTGCTTCAGCTCAACATTCAAGCAGAGATGTTTCAATTTGTTCGAACGCAGGCGATAAACCTTGCCACTTCATGATACTCTGGAAGCTCACTGTAGTCAAGCCTGATGGCAAGATATTCCAAAACTGGCGCAAAATGAGCCCCCACAACAACGAAAAATCCTTCAAAAACGGGATTGTATATTTTGAGTTGCTTCAAGTTGACAAACTGTCTCCTGCAAAATGAGAGCAGAGTAGAGCTGAACCCATTCAGTGTTAAATGAACGAGTTGAGGACCAAGCAGGGCCAGAATCCATTGAACCCAAACATCCGGGTTTTCTCCGTAAATTCGCAAATACTTCAGATGCTTGGAAACTCTTTCAGTTTGAGTATTCATTTTTCTACAGGACTTGGAATGACACTTGTTCTCCAGATGCTGAACTCCCTCAAAAGTGAGTGCTTTTAGGTTGGGTGTGTTTACCATAATGGAGCGGAGATAGTAGCATTCCAAATTCACTTCAACCAGCGTAAGAGTCGTTAAACTAGACCCGAAACTGATGAAGAATTTGTCAAACTTGATGCCATCGCGGAAGAAAATCTTTTCCCAAAATGTGGGCTTTGGGCTGCTGCAAATTGTCAAGGAATTGCCTGTGAATATAAAAGTTTGAGTGGAGTTTTTAAAAGCAGCCGGAACGCTAATGTAGGCTTTGCCTTGTTTCCGCTTGTGATACAAGATCGTTGATGGTCTGCATTTTGGAGGGGCTTCCAAGTTTTCCGGCTCGGAGAGCCACGTTTGCCAGTGGGCTAGATTTAGCTCTGCTAATTTTTGGTTAGCAACAGTATTCCAATTCCAGTTGACTAAGCGGCAACTCAGCAGGGTTTTCGGGTCGATGATATTCTCCACAATTTTTTGTTGAATCTAAAGAGAAAGTAGATTTAAATTTAGCTTAAATGCTGCATAAAAATAAAAACATAAAATGATTGACTGATTGAGAAGGGGTTTACCTCAATGGGAAAAATCAGTTTATTGGCTTCCATTTTGATTGAAATATTCTCTGCTGCTTTATTCATTTTGTCAGTCACAGCATCATATCCTTTTTCTGGAGGTTGCAGATTATTAACCAGTTCTGCGCAAGAATTTGTAGCAGCTTTGCCGTGTTGAAACATTATTAGATGATCGTACTAATATCAATTGTAGATTAAATATTTTTGTACCATCACAATCAATGTTTGTGGATAAAAACGAAAACTGACTTTCTCAAATGCGGAAAAGGGTAAATGGTAGATAATGTGAACGGAAGCGCAGCAGAAAACTCACTAGAGTGAAAACGAAACTATAGCATCTATATCTTGCTGCTTTACCAGTTCCGTATTGAAGCCACCTGCAACTCAAACATTGACTGATGGAAATCTTTTACGCTTCTAGGTCTGATAAAGGTATTACCAACTCATGCAAATTATAAGGAGATCTTGAAGGGAAGATCTTGAGTTTGACTCCTCCCAAAACCCAATCTGACGGTGTATTTCAAAAATGTAAATCTCGACACAGTTCCACCTTCTTTACCCTTCATCCGCCCCTACCAATCATAACTGGGTGGAAAGATTTTCACAGAATTAATGAGCCGGAAATGGAAGTAGAATCGATATGTTGCATTGTTATAAGCAACATATCATTTTTTCATGAATGTTTTCAAGGGTTCCAGGAAAAAATCCGGTTTTGAAAAATCCCTTGCACACAAATTCACTTAAGCTTATATTTTAACTGGAATGGGTTGTCACGAAATGAAATTCTAGAGTTGACATTAAAAATATCAGTAGTTACGAAACAAAATTTAGGTGTTTTCCCGAGACACAGCCTTGCAAAAATAATTAATGGATTTTCTATGATAGTGCTTTCGGGGCAATCCATCATTTCATATTGAGATAATTTCTGAATACCTTTTTCCGACAACCCTACATTTCAATTTGTGATTATCATTCAAATGGATTATGGGTGGGTTATTACGGATTTTTTCCGGAAACGATTTTCAAGTTAGAAGAATATATGATGGAACCCTGTCCTGATACACACATTATTGCATCTTTTAAAGCATAACTGTAGGGATCAACGGAAAGTCAAATGTGTTTGGGGGAAAACAAGACAGGATATTCACGTGTGGGTGGGTTACCTCATTTGAAAAATGAGTTCTTATCAAAGACAAAATAAAATCAATTCCCATAAATTCCCACACAAATATTATAACGATGCTCATGTTCAATACATTTTTGGGTTTGACGTCAGAAAACATGTAGAGAAAGTTACGGTATGGATGACCAGTTTCACCCACAACTGACTTGCTCGTGGATATCAAATTTCTTCAACAGGAAAAGGAACCAGGATCAATACTTTATTTATTTTAATAGTCAGTCAGCAAACAGGTTTTCATTACCTCATTTCAATTTTCATGGTATAACGTTAGAAGTCTGTTGCAAAAACCTATGTGCACAAATCGCTATCTCCAGCTACATCAGTGTATTGTTATAAAACACGTAAAACTGAAGGTGTCTTTATACAAGTAATGAATTCGTGTTTAGAAAAACAGGCTGCAAATGGGCAATGGAAAGTATTGCAAATGCCCATACTTTGTTGCATTTCCCATTGAACTTTGAAATCCACTCGTATGTTGACTGCAAAAATATCTTTCACGCTTGCGGGTCTGATAAATGGATGATAGAGTACCAAATTTATTGGTGGACTACGTCTGGAAGAACGTGACACATTATCTCAACTCACTCATTACATGGCTTTCCCTTCTCCAAATGTTATGCAATACATTGCCTGGCAGAAACAAGAATATCAATTCGGAACTCAGCGAATATTAAGAAATGTGGTGGGATGAGATGCACAATTAAAACACACAGTGAAATTACATGTACGATGTTAAACACAAATCGGAGCTCATATTAGTTTAAAAACGAAAGTCAACAAATATTTAATAACTCAAAATTATTGCGAATCTGATAACTGGTAGTGACAGAGAATCAAGAAGTATGATCGTTACTTGTAAAACGTAGACAGACAGTATTTAATATCTTATCATGAAGGTAGTTAGAAACATACTCGGAGAATCTGCTTGAGCATGAAGAACGAACATAAAGCCTTTTCAAAATCAAATTTTATACATCAATGCTAATTTAAATTAGTTAGACACCACGGTAAAAAATACATATTTTAGTACGAAGCAGCTGCAATCAATGCCTTTTATTTTATTTATCTCTAATATACAAGCTGGTGGAAAGAAGTTACTACTCTTCATCGTTTTCAAAAGAATTTATAATAATTTACTTGATGGTAAGTACGTAGCGAGGAGCATATGGCATATTCCAAAACATGAAAGCATCAAACTACAACGAGGTATGCAAATCACTTCTATCGCACTCCTAATTTAGTTTCCCCTGCTGATGAAAGGTAGGGTAGAAACCGGTTGCATGTAATTCAGATACGTCTTCTTTTTTAGAATACTAACATGACAAAAAATAAAGCCAACAATGTTTAACCACATTTACCGATATTTATTAAATTTTATCAGAGACAAACTGAAGTAAAATCAAGTCACTCTGACGTTCGCAACTCCAAGTGTTTTTTTAAACTTACCATTGTTTAATGTTTGTTTGCAATATTTAAATGCACACCTAGTTAAATCAATGATCAATGCCCCTTTGATTAGTAACTACAGCAAGTTAATAAATATATCAGTGGGCTGACAGATTTGGTGAAACGCGCCTAAATTACCAAAGTTCACATAGTCGTAAAATCGGGATTTTTTTTCATATGCTTCGTTTGGTATGGATTTTTTTGTCATCCGATTTATATGAAAAGCAGTTTTCTAGGTCGAACTTTAGTGAGGAACCCGATGGTATCGTTAAAAGTTTTTGAAAATGCTCCCACAAGAAGTTGGTTGTTGTTTTTGTCCCTCGTTTTAGTTATCTACGTTTTAGAGCCAAAAATTCCATCTTGGATTGTGGAAAACCACAGAAGAAGTGTCAAGTGGAGGAGACTAACTGATAATTGAGGAGGATAAGATATTGCAGTATAACAATTGAGGTTTTTATTAATCGGGACACAATTTTACTACTTCACTCCTCTATTTTTTCCTGTGCAAAATATGTTCCTTTTCTCGTTTAAAGAAACGTTTGTGTTTATCTTTTACCGTCAAATCAACAATAAGTTTCGAAAAATTGACGACATTTCTTGCGGATACGACTAATCCGAGTGGTATATAGTTCCAACTTAAACTAAGGTTTACAATCGCTAATACTATGCTTCACTTCAACTTTCCATCATTTAGGTTCAGCTTAATATTTTCCAAACCTCTAATGCACCACTTCTTTCCACCGGGTTTGCCGGGTTTATTGAAAATAAAAACTTCAGGAAGGCTTTTCTGCTAAACAAGCTTCTGCACCATTGAGGGATTACCAAACTTTCTTTCTCAGATTGTAGTCTTGGTATAAAACAGACAAAGTGTTGAAGGAGCCCGGAATAGACAAGTACCCGGGTTTGTTCAAATGAGAGTAAATGTAAAAACGATTGACATGTTTCGCTGAAAAGGGGTACTTTTATGCTTTGTATTAGACCCTATACTCGTGTGGGGTCCTTGTTCATACTTATCACTATGTAAATCTTGTGGAATTTCAAAAACTTCAAATATGTAGCTGTATCTGTTTTCGATTTTTTGCTCTGCTCTCTGCTCTCAAGAAACCATGCATGCAAGAAACCGCCAATAATTTTTTTTCGGTTTTTTTAAATCCCTAATATTTCGGAGATTTCTGAAAATTTTAAAAATTGGAGTACATACTCGGATTTACAAAAAGTTCAACGAGCCATATGCATGCTCATATGATCCTTCCAACCGGGTAGTGTTTTAGTCCTTTGTATGTTTTGTAAAATGTGAATTAAAATGTACATTAGGATTACTCACCCAATAACTTGTACTAATGTATCTTCCTAGGAAGAAGGAAAACTCTTTTATGAATATTGCAACGTTAACGTTACGGCTATCTTCATACTGACAAAATTGAGAATAATACGTCCTACCTACTAACTCAGATCCAAGGACCATTAGCACGTTGACTAGTTGTAAATACGTTATTCAACATTATGTAAATAATCTTGAGTTCCTGATTAGTACTTACGAATTCATTGTAGTGTAGTCAATTCTCCAACTAGGAAGTATTCCAATTGACGGTGAGCTCAAGGTCTGTTTTTCATAACTCATGTCATTCCTAAAACTTCCTTCTTCCTATTACCTGCTTGAAGTACTTAATGTTACATTTGCACTTTCCGTATGCCACATTCTCCACTCGCCACGGTTGGAAAACGAACACTGCTGCATGTATATTTTACAGTTCAAGATCGCACAAAGTTCGAAAAACACATTTCCCACAGATGTATTTTCATTTCCGAAAAGTTTAAATGGCAAATGTAAACACAATCAGCACCGTATCATTTCTTTTGTATGTTTTAAGATTTATTGAAACAAGCAAAGTCTCAGTTCGTCTTATTAAAACGGACGAAATCACAACTCCATTTACAAAGTGCACAGTTCATCTGACATCATTTATAATCTTTGCTGAGAGTTCCGAAGATAAAATGTTTGAAAAAGAATTTTGGCCTCAGACACCTAAACAAAACCTTGAACTAGAGCCTATTACAACGACGCCAGTTGTTGTGTCAGTCTACAAAATTGGGTACTCACACCGTTTTGGTTTCTTACAATTAGAAGGACTGCCAACTGGAAACAAGAGTTCTCGACCAGCGTTTCTTTTCCCTCTCCCATTCACAAGGCCATCCGAATGCTACGTTGACATATATTTCGTGCCATTTCCAATATACAATTCTCAGGAGAAGTTTTTCGTTATTAATCTCCCAACTGGCCACCACGACCATTTCGTACCTTGGGTCGTTGGAAGATCAGGAGAGATAACAAACTACTACAAGGGAATTAAGGAGGAGAACTCTAAACTGGCGCTGCCAAGCTACAATGCATTTCAGGTTGTAATTGCAACGCTGGAAACTGGATCACCAGAGGGCATATTTAAATTCGCCGACAGATTGGCAACTGACCAGAGTAATTTAGCATGTAGCAGCGTACCTATTCAGTTGCTTTATATGGTGGACGGTTTAAATGCAAAAATGTATTATTTTCTCCGAATGGAAACCAAAATTAAGTACTATGAGTTTAATCTAATGGTCACCCAGAATTACACAGCCCTGCAGGATTTGGTCTTAAAATCGTTCATTATCAACAGATCACAATTGGCAACATATTTTCGGAGCACTCATCCGCAGTTTGCAGATGATAAATTTGACGAGCTGAAATTGAATATGACGACAATTGTCAGAAAACCAAGCTTTGTAAATTTTAAACGTTGGATGGTGAGTGATATCATTCTACTCTACACTGCATTTCCAAATGCCAGTTTTGACTACAAAACTTATGAAGACGTACAAATCGCTGTTGTCACATTTCACTCATCCAACACATTTTACATGGGAGTCGAACAAATAGGGCTTCAGTTTATTACGTGCCAAACTCTTAAACAGGAGTCACTCTCTTTAATTGGCTACTTTTCAGCATTCGACAAAAACATTTGGGGAGCCTTGATTTTCCTGATTTTGACAACCGTTTTTACAACTAAAATCATAAAAACCGTAGTGATAGATGGCTACAAAGGAGAACATGCCGATTTTTCGCCGATTTCAATGCTTTTAGAACAAGGTATTGAGCTACCAAAAACGATATCACTTCGATTCGTTGTAATTTCTTGGTGTGTAATGGGCGTAATCCTAAGTAACGCATACAAAGGGGAAAATATCACAAAATTGACAGCTCCACTGCCTCAAGTCCCGATCAAATACTTTAGACAACTTTTGGAATTGAACTTTACACTTTTTTCACCACCCATGGAAATAATTGATGAATATGTGTATTGGTTTCAGCTGTCATATGTGGATGATACCTTCTATCAGTTTGATCCCGTTCTTCGAAATAAAACCCGTGAAAAGTTTTTAGCAACTGTCGGAGATCAAATCACTGTGTTTGAGGAAGTTACAAAAAACGTTTTACCGCATATTGAACATTTGAATAAGCTAATTTATTACGTACGAAACTGGACCAATAGGGAAATCTGGAATAGCATAATGAAGATTGGAGCACCTGAAGGCTACCTCAAGTATATACAAAGTTGCAACAGTTCCGCATTTGTGAGCTGGTCTGATGAGATTGAACAGAGCGTTCCCATACTCAAAAGGCTTGTGTACAAATCAAACAAAATAGAAATGCAAAAACCGGCAGTTGAGTCCGTTACAGCCGGGGATGAGGTTTTGGCGCCGAAACTGAAAACATGGTTGGTTGAGGGCTTAAAAATCGATGGCTACGATGTTCTCAGGCAAATCAACGCTTTATTGGAGTCTGGAATTGCACACCAGTGGTATTACTTTGAAAAGCGTGTAAAGAACTACGCTGATAATTTGCTGCTGTCAAAAGTGAACGCAGAGCCAAAACAGCTCGGGTTGACCGACAATGTCGTTGTCGTGTTCTACGTGCACTTTGTTTTTCTGATTGGAGCTTTTGTAACGTTTTTTGTCGAATATAGTCTTCTCTTTTTTCGGTATTTTGCGATACTAACAATAGTGCAACACTTCCCACTGCTTTATTGAAGGCAGAATATTTATATCAAGTCTTAGGTTCCTGTATTTGAAATTCTTGTATATTTGCTAAGGTGTATATTCTGCAGCTAATATACTGCAACTTACCACGTAGCTGTAACATGCACAATTTCAAGTTGTCTATTGAAAATAAAACAAATTCAGGTTTGAAACGTGGATTGATCATTTCAGGTGTCGGGTGTGGGACAAAGCAATTAATATGTAAGCAATATAGCAGTACCACTTTCCAATTGCAGTAGGTGCTTGAGCCAAGTTTAATTAATAAAACGGGAAAATGCTTCAATTTTTTTTCCTGGGACAGAACAGGCATGCACTGATGTTCTAATGATAATAGATTATGCATAATATACAATATTGTAACTCTGTTACCAAAGCATTAATATTACTGTCTGTTTACTTCCTAATCATAATATATTCCATGTTTCTTCTTGCCACAAACATTATTTACATATGCGCACAATACCATACGCAAGCAAACACTGGTTTTGGACTTCTGGACATTTATTAAATGTTGCCACGTATTAAATGTCAAGTCCATCGACTTTCTCAGTTGACTATCTCCAGTGTAATCCATGTTCAGTTATGTCATATCTATTAGTAATCTGAAGGACTTTTGTACTGTACCTGACCCTCCCATATTCTTTGGTTGCTTCTCCGTTGTACACTCTCTTCAATATGCTTTCCTCCGTTACAGTTCTCCTTGAACAAGGATATATTCGATCAAACTATATTTGCCATTTCACACGCTAAACTCTTCAAAATTTAATAAATTTCACTCAAACGCACCTCCTGCTTTATTTCATTAAAGTGTATGCATAAATTTTTTCAATTAAACTGTGATTGGTCTCTGTTGTTACCGATGGTTACAAACAACGTGATTCTATTTTCACTACCTACTTAATCATGATGTTTTCTAGTTCTGTTAACTCTTCGTTACTTTAAATAGAGTTTGTAAATAAAAACGAATGATCCTACAAAGTTAGGCAGACAATAAGGAATAACTTTTTATCAAAGTCAATTTATTCATGGATGTTTCATCTTCTGCCTTGGTATAAGTATTATAAAGTATCTGTCTCAATACAAGAATATAAAAGTATCACTTATATACAAATGGCTGAGTACAAAACATTTTTTTCTATTTTAAAGGGTTATACAAACTGAAAAGCAGCTCATCAGATGTATGTATTGAAGGATAAACAGCTCATTAGATGCAGACAAGCTGAGTTTTTAAAGTCATTCACATTTTGAGTCGTGTCAGCATCCCCATTTTATGTTTACTCATCTTCACTGCAGCTCATCTCACTCTCATTGTCAGTTTCGGGGGATCCGCGCTTGCTTGACCTGTGAATTTCCATTCATATATTATTTTTTGGTAGTATAAATTGGTTAGGAACTCCTTGTAGGATTGAATTTAGACTTACGTTTCATTTTGGTGCATGCCGTGTTGTATTCTTTCATGACGCTTTAGAACTCCAGGAAGAGAGTACTTTTTTGGGCACTTGGAACAAGCGAATCGTAGATTATTCTCTCCGTAATGCAAAACATGGTTTCTGAGATTTATTTTATTTTGAAAAGTTTTCCCGCAGATACAGCGTGGAATATCAATGTTGGATTTATCCTCGGAATGAAATTCAAGTCCAATTCTAGTGGAAGGATTTGGAGATGCTAGAGTTGAACTTAGACGAGGTCGCTTTACAGAACGACTTGGCATTATCTGAGTTTGGCTGTTATCCAGGCCACCTTGCCCGACTTCACCCAGACCGTCATTCGCCTGATTAGCTCTACCCAACTCATCGTCATTGTTGTGCGAGCTTCTATTTGATTCATTAAGTAGCTGTCTGTGTAGACTAATAACTGTGTTCGAAACGTCCAAAAACTTCAGTTTCTCTTCTTGTAGGATTTTCAACTTTTCTTCCAAAATCCGCTTCTCTGTGTCAAACTGAGCGGCTTTGAGAATCATCTCACTTTTCAACTGCTTCACCTCCTCCATCAAGCCATTTCTTTGAACTATCAGCCCCTGGGTCTCCTCTCGGAATTTCTCTAGCTTGTCCTTCAGCTGTGAATTTTCATTCATGACACCTATCATTATATCTTCCTGAAGTGGTTTTACGGCGTCAACGCGTCTTTGGTCAGCCAGAGCTGTTTCCAGTTTCGCCTTTCCAATTTGCATGAGCAATTGGTCAATTTCTGCAACTTTTCCGGGTATAACAATCTGGTCGAGGTGGAATAGCTTTGTCTGCAACTGACAGTTTTCGGCTTTTAGTTTTGCCACTTGTTCTTCCATCCCAGTCTTTTGATCTTTGGCTTCAATTGTGAAAAATTCAGGCATGGAGTCCTTACACTTCACCTCATCTTCTATTTGCAAATCGGGGACTCCTTGCATTGCCATACTTTCCGGAGAAGTGTCTAGTCACAAAAAATATTTTGTCTTGTTCGAGAAAAAGTTTTTACTTTGCACAGATACTACTGTATTTGGAATGGGAAGACTGCTTTTTGTTGATTTAATATGGGGAGCAGCAGCTATGTGTAGTTTCACGGAGGAAATGAATATGTGGTTTGTGACCTTATCCCACTAAACCTTCTTTGTGTGTAACTGTTAGTAAAAATAAAATACATGAAATTAAATTTATAAGAGGATTCTGAAACAAAGCAACGTTCACTGAAGATAGGGAAGGTTCTTCGTAAAGCGGCGTTAATATCGGATAAACAATTGTCATCCAAAACAATATTTGAGTGTACTTATTACTCGACGCGTTGTTGCTCATGTTAAAATTGTTTTTGTCCATTCCCATGACAGAGATACATATGTGTGTAAACCCTACTGCATATCAGGAACGTCTGACAAGAAGCTTTTTCATGCTGGAATGCGTTTTTATGTACAAAATTTTTAACAGCAATTTCCTTATTATACCAACACAATAGTTGCAGTAAAAATGCGTTCATCCTGTTAGTAGTTAGCACCATCCACCGTCAAACATCACTTTACATTATGAGAAAATGCTACTTCTTTCATCTTCAACTTATTACTTACTTTACAACACAAGTAAAACACCCCTCAATTGAAGCATTGAACAGGTAGTTTGTGTAAAAATATAGATCGATTGATAGCAGTCACAATATCATGACTTCGATCATATAAGCGACAATTTTTCATTTTTTTCATGTCGAGGGCGATTTCTTTGTTCAAAACTAACGAATCTGGTAATTTGGAATACTTATGAAATCTTACTTCCAGAGCTGTTTGTGCTTACTAAATTTTGTTTTGTAAGTAAATGAGAATGAGGATGATAAGCAGGCTGGTTGGACGGTGACAAAAGTAGATCAAAGACCCACAAAATCCGCTTTTGGTTCGTGAACGAATAAAAGAGAATACCAGAACTACTGCCCAGCTCATGTCTCATGTACATAAATTTTTCCTTTCATGTAGTATCATTCAGGCTACACGAAATGAACCACCAATTCCTTAACCTCACATGTAAGAACATGAAATCTTCAACATGCATGTACATAAATGTCAATTTTATTCAAATTTTGAAGTTAAATACCGTCAAAGGCGGAAGAAACGGAACAATTTTCTAAGATTTACCATAAAAATATAGTCAACTTTATCTAGCAGTAGGCACCGTGCACACAAATTGCCAATTTATTGGAAAGTTAGAGATTTTTTGTCATAACTCCTGTCACATGTATGTACATGCATGCATATGATTACATGAAATGAAAGGAATTTTTAAATACATGAAATTCATGTTACATGACACGAAAGGAAGTATTCCTTTGAACATGAAAGGACATGGGAAAATGTTACATGAAAGGAAATGAAGTGGGTACTAACCAGAACGCCTGTGTCTCAACTAAAAATGCTAACAAACCAGTAATATTCGATCTCTCCGTAATGTATTTGAAACGCATGAGGGATTTACATCCACTGTACATGCTTGGATGGCTTTGTAGTATCATCATCTCAATAATAACTTAAGGAGCTACTCTACATCTCATATCGAAGTCCTTAAAATAAACAGCCTTTCAATCCAATATAGATATGCATGCGTCACCCGAGTAAGCATGTGAGTTTGGTTGCAATCACACTATATGATCTAACCAACTACGAAGTTCTTAAACTGACGGTGCGTTTGAGAAAAAAAAACTTTTTCATTCTATTTTTAAGTACTAGAAAACTAACTTTCCAACTCTTAACATTTGGCTTACCTTGATTTCATGACAATTTGGGTTAGTCCAACATGGTTTTTGCTTCATTTCTTACTTGATTTTGAAACGTTTGTGCTAGCAGTACGGTTAGTTTGAACGTGTTGTCAATTTTCAACAAGTCTTGGCAGTCATTGCCTTCAAACACTGCCTCTTTTGCTACAAGACAGGCCAAATTAACATTTAACTGCTCATTATCTCTTTTTATTCATGGATGAATGAAACAAAATCAGCTACGCTTCCGCAAGCTAACACTGGCATTTTAGCTCAGAGCAGCCGAATGTCATGAATGGAGTAGTTTTGAGCGTGACGTAATTCTGAAAGAGCGAGTCACAAAATAATTTCATTTTGTGACTCACTAAGCTCTAAGGTGCTGTTGGGTAAATGTGTATTTGGACAAGTACTCTAACACATCAACCTTTTTGTAAGGAGAGTTTAGGTACATAAATATATGTGCATACTTTTCATTGTGAGGGAAATACACTCACAGAGGCAGAAAGTCCTCACCAGCTGACCTGACTTGTTTCTTTTTTATACACATCTCACAAAACAAATAAATATTAAAAGTTATTGCAAACTGAGATTTATTATTCAAACATTTGACAAGTGTAATTAATGATTTACTCCTGAATTTTACTAATTTGACACTATCAAACGGTGAGCATGGATCGTGATAAGTTTCAAAGAACACACTACCGGAATCCTCCTCCTCCTCCCATTTTATCAAACCAATTTGAATGTAAAATAAAAACTGAACACGACTCGGAAAGCGATTCGGAAACGGTAATGGTGCCACGAGACAGTCCTCATCAAAATCTTGAGAAATTAAAAGCTGAAACAATTCGACTTCGTTCACAGCTTTTCAACCTGGAAAATATAGTGCCAAAAAAACCCAAGAAGTTAATCAACTCCGAGAAAAGCTGTCCAACCTGGAAAATGTCGTAATTCCGAGTAAAACTCAGGAAGTTGAGCAACTCCACCACAAGCTTACTTCCATCCAAGCTGAGAATGACAAGGCAAATTCTGACAAGAACCTGACAGAAGAAAAGTTTGTGGAGTGGTTTGCAAGCTGATGGAGACTGAGGATGCGTTGAAGGCTGCGAAGGAGGAAAAGGATAGCCTTTCGAGCTTATTGGAAGCAACACTTGTGATCAAGAGAAAAAACATAGAATGGAGGTGGAAGCTCTCGAAACAAAAGTGGTTGAGAAAGACTTAAACCTTGTGGAAGAGAAAACGATCACGTCCGACTTGAAACTGCAACTGACAAGAGCGGTGGAAAGCCACAAGAGAGAAATCAAATCAACTAAAAACGAGTACGAGATGATAATTGAAGCCTCCAAACAAAATTGCGTAAGAGGAATGGACAACTTGAAAAATGTGAGGATATTTCCAAACAGAAACTGGAAAAGGCAGACGAGAACCATAAAACCAAAATATCTTCAAGAGAACAACAGTTTAATGTGAAGAGTGAACAACTGAAAGCGAAATTACGTGAGAAGGATGAACTACTTGCAACTTTGACCAAAATCAAGCTAGAAAAAGAAACGGAAGATCAGAGGAAGAAATCATCATCATCAGCTACCAGTTTGCAGGAGAAAGAGATGCAGCTGGCGATAGCCAAAGAGGAAAACGAAAGGCTCACCCTTGAAAACACCCAAATTGAAGCAATGTTGACGCAGGTACAAGAAGATCTGAAAAAGTCCGACGAAGAAAAAGCTGCCATTCAAGAAAAGTCACATAACGAAGCCCTGGAGCTGACAGCAGTTAACCTTGAGCACCAAAAAGAGATCCACCTGTTGAAATTTCGGTTGGAAGGGTTTGAGACTGGGAAATCCGGGTCAAATACAGTCAACCATATGATAAATTCCCCAGCTAAGCTCCAAAACTCCAGTGACTCCGATGATGACATTGAGATTTTGGAAATCGTTCAGCCCGTGAAAACTACTCCTGTTGCTGCCAATTCAAATGTGATGCAGCCTTTATTCCAAAATCGAGCAAGCGGAGTAGTTTTAAGAGAGGGTCAGAATTTCACGTATTGATGAATCCTCAAAGTTCAGATGCATTTGTGGGAGCACCTTCCAAGCGAAGAGCTACTGAAAATGCACCTCCAGGAGAATGGAGTTGAAGCTGGAGTAGTTTCCAGTTCCAAGTCTTCAAAGAGAAGCCAAATCAGCGGAGAAAACTTTAGTGAACGGCCAAATGTTCAGCACAAAAGAAATCGGTAACAAGTTCATTCAAATGTAATCTTGATTTTGTCGTTTTTCAAAGCAATCATGATAATTATAATGCTTTTACAATTACAGTGGTTTTGAGGATCGACCCTGATTACTTAAGTCTCAAGAAGCTGATATTGGTTTCATCACACGTTCTTAGACAGGTTTTAGATGTGTTTATTAGTGTAAATTGAGATAAAAGTGTTGTGTTTTTAGAAACTAGGCTATAAATGTATTATTTTTATTTGATGAATTCACAAAACTATTATTAACATTGTCTTGTTTTTCTTACGTGTATATTCTGCTATGAAGTCAGTTATGTAAACATTTATAATAAAGTAGCAATTGGAATAGTTAGCTTAAACTAAATTTTTGGATGTCAATTGCTCCACACGCATCAAAATTGAACTCATCTCATCCTGCAGATTATTCTACAAGTTGCTCAGCCATTAGCAGCGGCGTCAATTTATACTTTGGCTTTGATTTCTGTAGTATTTCACAACCAACTTTGGGGACAAAACGATAAGCTGCTAAACAACTAAGAATAAATGATTTCAGGAAAAATGTAAAGATAGCAGCTGTTTTGTCATTCAGTGTATAAATAAATTCATTATAAATGTAACACACTTCCAACATTTTTTCTATTAGTTTAGTATTCAAATGCCTCCGTCTTAACGAGAATATATTCTAAAATTTAAGTCTATTGAACCCCATAAAGCTATACATTTTACGGTATTTATCCAGTATTCAGCAGTACCAGACATTTGCAAACATGAAGTTTCATCTAGAATGATATGAACCTACAGGGAAAAATCCAAATTATTACAAACTTACAACCTTACGGTATGACCTTAAAGTGCATGAGTTTAGTTTTTTTGCATACAAGAAACTTTCATAATACTTTATAAAGCAAACGTAGACAACACGGGGCATAGATTTGATTGATTTATCCCAGACCAAAACCAGTTTAACTAGTTCTCCCAAAACAGCAAGTAGGAGTAGCCAAGCAGCAAATAAGAACATGAACCAAGCACCCAACTCCAACGGGTGAATTAACACTCATTGCCGGCGGAGTTATGACTGAATCAATTTTTCGAATTTCAAATGCATTTCTTCGTTGGTTGCTGCAAGTTGTCAAACGATTAAAAATACCAATTTCAACCACATTTCTAAGAAATTGCGAAAAGGCCTGGGACATATAGGACCACAAACGCAGCGTGTGAGAGAATGAGATCCCAACATCGTCACTTTTTAGTTGAAATGATTGACACAAGTAATTCTCATTCACGACCATCAACCCATCCCCAAACGAACTCAGAATGTGGGGGAACGTGAGAGGATTCAGAAGAAGCTTGTATGTTGCAATTACCCTCACAATTTTATTCACATTTTTCTCTCTAAAGTAATCCATAAATGTGGAGCCATTTTCTCCGTTCGAAAAAGTTTCCCATGGATCTCTCTCAAACAGCTTTCCAATTCGAATTTTTGTGTCGTTTGGAATGAATTTATAGTGTTCTGCTGAAAATTTTCCTTTCGGAAGCCACATTTTGTAGCCACGATTGACCAACTGCTTCAGCCCAGGGAATTCTATTTGCTGGATCAAATCCGAAGAGATGTTGCTTTGGTAATAATTGAGAGCCATGCAAATTATATAGAGAAAAACAGCATCCTGCCGATGTCGATAAGTGGTACTATTTCCAAAAAACCCAAAGCAGGTCAAACCCTTTCAATATTTTGTATATGAAAGCGTAGACGAGACCAAAATAAAAATAGATAGCCAAGCTGGCCCCATCCACAACGGAAATAATGTTATAGTCGAGACTAGCGTGTTCTGAGAGCATTCCACACCCAAGAATTCGGATGGGAACATCAAATGAAGGAATGATGGAGCCTCTTGACACAACATAAATATTGTGCGTTTTCCCTACCAAATTCTCAAAGTAGTGGATTCGCAAAAACCATTCCGAGTTAGAGGACACCTGATTTGGGTGAGTTACGAGGGTTGTGTTAAAATGAGCTAAGAGGATAGATAAAAGCCAAATGATTGGTTCTAAACATTCCTCTGGAGGATTGAGTTTTCCTATGCTTTCCAGTGGGCTTGAGTTGATGCAAGAATCTCTTCCAATAACAATTCCCCCAGGGACAAGGATTGGAATTGCATTTCCGTACCCATTCCCATTTAGGGTTGCTCCAAGTTGTTTCAGCTCCTTGTGTGATGTTGGGGATATGAAATGTAGAGTTCCAGATGTTGTACGACAAAAGTAACAAAGTATCGCTATGCTCTGGGTTGAAACTCCGTCATGGATAAAGAAAACTACATCTGCATGAAACGGAGTTTCACTTTGAAAGATATTGGATGTAAAACCATTTACGATTTCATCTGTGTAGCTGGGCACAGCAACAAAGAATATGGCATCTGATGATGTGGCGAATCCAGATTGTCGGATAGCAAAAACCGTCTCACTAAAGTCTTCGGTTAGGAGAAGGAATAGAATACAGGGATCTCTATGCTTTTGAGAAAATCTGAAATAACCGTGCTTAATTTGTAGCTCCTCGCTTTGCTCCAACTTTTCTTCAAGAGAAAAATCTAGTTGGTAAACATTATGAATTGTGAAACTGAGCTCTAGGTTTGGGTGGACTAGTTCGTGATACCAAAATGGGAAATTGTAGTTGGAAACGTTTCCTGTGACAGTATTTATGAAGCAGTTTGATTCTATAGAAAATGGGAATTTAGCGGCTTCATTGCTGGCTAATACCAGTTTAGACAGGAGCAGAATATAGCTGCTGCATGGCAATAGGCATTTCATTTTGATTGTGTTTTTGAAATTTGGCAGGGTTGGATTGTTTTACACGAAAATGTATTGAAAGAAGAGGAAGAATAAAAGAGTGCCAGACCTTCAGTATTGCACACAAGGAATTAGTTATGGAAATACATAAACTAAAGCGTTTCCGTGTCGGAAATTACATAAAACAAGTATGTTTTTTGCTTATTTCACTTCCTATCCATTTTCCACTAGTAGAAGCTGCCATTATTTCAAGAATCAGGCGTGTTGAGTTGCCTGTCTGCTTTTGTCATTTATTATTCATGTTTGTAGAAATTGGACCGTAGCTTCCTATCGTCTTGTATTATTCATTACAGCAACTTAAATGAATATGATCGATAGCACCTAATAGACTTTACATGGAAGTAAAACTGATGATATCTTGGACAGTGAAATCTGCATATTTATAGGTACATGGCACAACTTTCTTAATCGATGCAGTTGAGTGTAATACAAAACTAAACAAAAAGGCAACAACGTCTTCTATGCCCTGAAATCTGCAGCAAAATACCGAGGACCTGCTCGTACCTGGTTGCGTCGTTGTTAGATGTGTTGAGTTAAAGCTTAAGTAAAAATGCAAGAATATGCGGGCGTTGACTTGACAGCTAACTTCATTCCTGATTTGCTATTAAACTTTTTTTGTATTACACCAAGCCATTAAGGAAAGTTGTGCATTACCTATAAATATGCAGATTTCACTGTCCAAGATGTCATCAGTTTTACTTCCATGTAGAAGTCTATAGGTGCTATCGATCATATTGATTTAAGTTGCTGTAATGAATAATACAAGACGATAGGACGCCACGATCCAATTTCTACAAACATGAATAATAAATGGTAGAAACAGACAGGCAACTCAACACGCCTCATTCTTGAAATAATGGCAGCTACTACTAGTGGAAAATGGATAGGAAGTGAAATGAAGCAAAAAATCAACTTGTTTTATGTAATTTTCCGACACGGAAACGCTTTAGTTTATGTATTTCCGACATACTAATTCCTTGTGTGCAATACTGAAGGTCTGGCACTCTTTTATTCTTCCTATTTTTTCAATATCTTTTCCATGGACAACAATACAACCCTACCAAATTTGAAAAGCACAATCAAAATGAAGCCTACTGCTGGCAACGGCTTATTCTGCTCCTGCCTGCGCTGTATTAGCCAGCAAGGAAGGCTAAATTCCCATTTTCTATGAATCAAACTGTTTCATAAATACTGTCACGGAAACGTGTCCGAATACAAGTTCCCATTTTGGTATCACGAACTATTCCACCCAAACCTAGAGCTCAGTTTCACAATTCATAATGTATATCAACTAAACTTTTCTCTTGAAGAAAAGTTGGAGCAAAGCGAGGAGCTACAAATTAAGCACGGTTATTTCAGATTTTCTCAAAAGCATAGAGATCCCTGTATTCTATTCCTTCTCCTAACCGAAGACTTTAGTGAGACGGTTTTTGCTATCCGACAATCTGGATTCGCCACATCATCAGAGCCATATTCTTAGTTGCTGTGAATGTGCCACCTTCAAACACGAATCGTAAATGTTTTACATCCAATATCTTTCAAAGTGAAACTCCGTTTCATGCAGCTGTAGTTTTCTTTATCCATGACGGAGTTTCAACCCAGAGCATAGCGATACTTTGCTACTTTTGTCGTACAACATCTGGAACTCTACATTTCATATCCCGAACATCCCACAAGGAGCTGAAACAACTTGGAGCAACCCTAAATGGGAATGGGTACGGAAATGCAATTCCGATCCTTGTCCCTAGTGTGGTGGAATTGTTATTGGAAGAGATTCTTGCATCAACTCAAGCCCACTGGAAAGTTTAGGAAAACTCAATCCTCCAGAGGAATGTTCAGAACCAATCATTTGGCTTTTGTCTATCCTCTGGCTCATTTTAACACAACCCTCGTAACTCAACCAAATCGGGGTGTCCCTAACTCGGAATGGTTTTTGCGAATCCACTACTTTGAGAATTTGGTGGGGAAAACGCACAATATTTATGTTGTGTCAAGAGGCTCCATCATTCCTTCATTTGATGTTCCCATCCGGATTCCGGGTGTGGAATGCTCTCAGAACACGCTAATCTCGACTACAACATTATTTCCGTTATGGATTGGCCAGCTTAGCTATCTATTTTTATTTTTGGTCTCGTCTACGCTTTCATATACAAAAATATCTTGAAAGGGTGTGACCTGCTTTGGGTCTTTTTTGGAAATAGTACCACTTATAGACATCGGCAGGATGCTGTTTTTCTCTATCTAATTTGCATGGCTCTTCTCAATTATTGTTACCAGAGCAACATCTCTTCTGATTTGATTCAGCGAATAGAATTTCCTGGGCTCAAGCAGTTGGTTAATCGTAGCTACAAAATGTGGCTTCCGAAAGGAAAATTTTCAGCAGAATACTATAAATTCATTCCAAACGACACGAAAATTCGTATTAGAAACCTGTTTGAGAGAGATCTCTTTGAAGCTTTTTCGAACGGAGAAAATGGCACCAAATTTATGGATTACTTTAGGGAGAAAAATGTGAATAAAATTCTGAGAATAATTGCAACTCACAGGCTTCCTCTGAATCCTCTCACGTTCCCCCACATTCTGAGTTCGTTTCGGGATGTGTTGATGGTTTGTGAATGAGAATTACTTGTGTCAAGCATTTCATCAGAAAAGTGACGACGTTGGGATCTCATTCACTAACACTCTGCGTTTGTGGTCCTATATGTCCCAGGTCTTTTCGCAATTTCTTAAAAATGTGGTTGAAATTGGCATCTTTAATCGATTCGACAACTTGCAGCACCAGCGGCGAAATGCACTTGAAATACGAAAAGTTGATTCAGTCATAACTCCCGGCAATGAGTTTGAATTCACCGTTGGAGTTGGATGCTTGGTTCATGTTCATTTCTCCTTTGTATGCGTTGCTCAAAATTATGTCTATTAAACACCACGAAACCACAATGATCCGAAGTGATGTGGTTTTTGGTAGCTCAATACCTTGCTCTAACAGCATTGAAATTGGAGAGAAATTGCTTTCATGTTCTCTTTTGTAGCCAGCCAACACAATGATTTTAATTAAAAGAACTGTAATCAAAAGTAGGAAACTCAAGGTTCCCCAAATGTTTTTGTCCTATGCTGAAAAGTAGCCAATTAATGATAATGACTCCTGTCTCAGCGT
>LJIJ01001577.1:0-40903 GCA_001718145.1 Orchesella cincta
GATGATTATTCTTGTCAGCAATGACAAGTCGACGATGTTCTTGTCATAGGCAATCCCTTGGACGATAGAGTGATGTTCCTGCACGACCAGATTTTCCAAACTTGAACAAAGTCTGACCCGCAGGATGAACGCAAACCACTTCATGGGATGCTCGGTCCGTGTAGTAAAGCTGAAAATTAACAAAAAAAGTGATGTAAGTACTTTGAAGAAAGCAACAAAGCACATAATTTAATACGAATAACGTACCATATTTGTTTGCAGGTCAGCGGTAAGTCCCCAAAGTTTGCAGACATTTCTGTAGTTGCTTCCAGTTGCGTTTGTGTGCCGAGCGGATGTTCCACTAGTTGAGCGAGGTGCTGG
The DNA here is from genome assembly GCA_001718145.1 of Orchesella cincta. NCBI lineage: Eukaryota > Metazoa > Arthropoda > Collembola > Entomobryomorpha > Orchesellidae > Orchesella > Orchesella cincta. The sequence goes on from LJIJ01001577.1 coordinate 361, forward strand.
GTCTCCCTTCTTGTATTCGCATGAATGCGCAAACATTCCTTCTGGCAGTCGTCAGCATAGCTTCTGGAAACTGGGATGTCCAATGAGCCGTCCACGATCCCTCCACACTGCGCCAGTTCCGGACCACGCTCCAGATTTTCATGGGGATGACCAACCTGACCTCAACTCGATAGTAGCCATTGTCATCAGCCCAGAAGATCCCTGGAAGGAGTTGATCATGAAGTTGTTCGCCTCTTCCACGAAGCAAGCTAGCTTTCTCCCGTCAGGAGTGGTTACGAAGGCTTCAACATCATGGCGTCCACTGATGCCTTGCGAGATAAGTTCTGGAGCTGGATAGTGAAGTGCACAAAGTTGTTCACCCAAGTTGTACGAACGGTGGCAGAAGATGTTGAGGAATGGAGGCTCTGGTGAAAGTTGAAGGGAGGAAAGAAAGACATCTCGAAACTGGTCCGTCAGTCCTCAGTTGCTGCTTCATTTCGGAAAGGTAGTCCGTGCCAAGAAATGAGTTCCAGCTCTGATCCTCCATAGCCGCAGCGTTGTGGTCTCCAATCCAGAAAGGGATGGTGTTGGTGAAGCGGTAGCTTTCGCAACATGGACCTCGGCCACTGCAGTATTCTGGAAATGTAAAAGGTTCAGAAAGTAAGAAATGTTTTCAATTTTAAGTGTTCTTTCAAAACTCAATATTTGCTTACTTGAGTTTCTACGCGTTTTGCAATAGGTAAGGAAGTATCCACAGACGCCAGAGGTAGCTTGAACATGCTGCTTCCGTCCTCCAAAATCTCGATCCATGAGAGAATGGCCAAGACTTCTTGGTCCAGTGGGCTGAGGCTAGCAATTTCTTCTTTGGAAACATTTGGTAGGTTGTTGGTAGCACCATTTGCAATGTTTACAGAAGAAGAACTTATAAGGGAAGATTCCTGAAAGTAAAAATAAGAAACAAAAATTACATTAATTAGTTTCTGATCTAATATTCCCGAAGAAACATTTAAACTAGCACTAAGTTTCCTACAAGTTGTTTTGGTGAAATTTCGTTTGAAGATCCTCCCTCAGAGCGCTCAAATCCAATGGTTGACCACGATACTGGAGACGGGAGCTTTGTTCCGGCGAGGTTATTATAGAACGACGCGTCCATTTTGAGTCAAATGGGATGATAACAGTGTTTTGGGAACTTTTGGAAGAAAGTTTATAGGAACTTTGAAAGCGAGTTTCCTCAGAAATATTGGAAACTTCCGGGAACTTTAGAAGAACGTTTCTGGAAACTTTAAAAGAAAGGTTCTGGGAACTTAGGAAGAAAGTTTCTGGGAACTTTGGAAGAAAGTTTCTGGGAACTTTGGAAGAAAGTTTCCGTTTTGGGAACAAAATACTGAACAGTTAGAAGTGAACAACGGGAATTTAGTCGAAAGACTTGAATCGGAGTAAGTCAATTGAGAATTGATTTCAAACCCCCGAAAGACCCCTGCTTTTATACCCCAATTTTTGACCTTGAAAACGTCTTTCCGGGTCATGTCAGGCTCAGTCGGGATGTAAGGATTTCAAAAGTTCAACGTTCAGCCCATTGTTTGAGGAATGGTAAAATTTGAATGGAATCCAGAGAGATAAGATAACGCTTGTAATTTGGGTGAAAGTGGTTATTGGAAGAAAGTACTTTCCCGTATTTGCATGTGTGTCCATATTACGCATGATACATTTATTTAAATTCGTTTCTTTTGTACCTAGAAAATGTGCTGCATGAAAGTACTTTGATAAGTTGACGTTTTAGAGTGAATATTATTGCTCATTCATCTGCATAATATAATATGTGAAAAGTTCCATTGAAACGTAAAGCTAAGGTTTCGGGTCAATTGGTAAATGGTGTTAGTTGGTACCATGCCCAAGCCCAGGTTTTCATAATCTATGCGACACTTTTGCCTAACTGGGTTTTACATAGATTGCTCCGCTTTAAATCATCAATATTATAATGCATAAGAAGTGAAAGGTGTAAATTCCTAAAACAAAGTCGTTTGAATATCTATGCATATTGCTTTTATGTATCATGCGAATTTCCTTTTTCTCCCTGACTTTTGGGTTATGTCATGTAATGAAGAAGTGATGATTGTTAAGAATTATTTGTATAACATGTAGAACGGGACATTATTGTTGCAAAATTAACCTGACAAATGAGGTGATTGTTGGAAAAGTTCAAGGTCCACATGAACCGTCACAATTTGGTTTGTGTCAGTCGGTTCCAGGTACTAATTTCGTTTTCAAAATCCATACAATATTTATCTATTTGGAGATTAGAATGCTCTACTTTGGATGAATACGGGATCAAGATTATGGCGATATGCTATTATGTATGTACATTGGATGGCATTAATTAAGTTATAACGCATTAGTTCATTTTCATACGTCGAAATTTACATAAATCAAAAATCATCATCAATAGACTTTTATTATAATCTTATACAATTTATTGTAGAGACTTTAGCTTTGTATTCATATTTTCTGATTGTCCAAGAAGTCTGTAAGCTGATGACCGAATGAAGCAGAAACTCTTGTCCTCTTAGTTTTTATGTTCATATCTGTAATTGCAATTACGAATTCGTTTAGTTTCAGTAACTCCAATTCCAAATGTAATAAATATATAAAATGAGACCTGGAGAGAGGCATAACAAATAAAATATACATTATATTTGATGTAACTTTGTTGTTGATTTGATGAATTTTCTGTCAAAACTGTCAGTTCATTGTCTATATCCGGTAAGCATCGCTTGTTATCACGATTGCTAGCGTTGGTTGTACAATATTATTTGTGATGTTTTCTCTACGCTGAGCATTTTGATTACGAAATCAGTTCAGAGTTCACGCTGTTCATTTGTATTGAACCACAATCTAGACATTTTCATAAAGTATTAGTAAATTATATAAGAAATATACCAAAATTAATCAAATTAATAATATTTGAGAATATTTAATTATATAAATAGTTATATGCTGCTGGATATGCGATTCTATCGTCTCACACATCCATGTTCTACTTTGTTTTATAAGTTTATATTGATTATTTTGAATAACCAACAAGAAACATGATATGGGAAATATTAACCAACGTCTAACATTCTTGTATGCATGTGCCAGTTTTACACCTTTATATCCTGAATTATGGTATGTAACTGCCTATAACATGTTCACTGCTCATAACGAGGAAAATTTAATGACTATGTAGTATCAATATTTTAGATAAGCAAACAAATCCACAAAGGATTTGACTTTCCATTGCTGACGTGTTTTTCTTCACTTTTCAAACTCATTTTGGATCATACAGTTCTAAGCTTTCTCTTTCAATAAAAACCACTGCAAAATGCTTAGAGAAGCAAATCTTCTTAATTCCCTGCTTTCAGCAGCTGCATGTTTTAGTTTCCTCACGGGAAAAAATTATATTTGGGACAAAAAGCACAGCCTGTTGAAGGTAAATCGGAAAGTATTCCAACGTACTTGCATTGCTTGCGGAATTCTCGGTGGTATACAGCTTTTGCAAATTATTCTCTCCAAAGCATTCTCACTCAAAGGCAAATCTGAAATGAGTCTTGAAACAATGATGGGCACATTCATTACCCTCGTGTTTTTTCTCATGGTGCATTACTTCTCTTTGATGTTGCTTTGTGGAAAAGAATTTGAGGAGTTCATCAACACTTCATATCGGTTTGAGCAAACTAATTCAGCAGCATTCAAAAATGCTTTGGGGCAACGTTCTACAAAGTCCCTACTAAACCAAGTAAGGATGCTGGATTTACTCTTTAGATATTGTATAAACTTTCCCCCAATCCTCTTGACAATAGCTGCCTTGCTACTCCCTTCGTCGCCAATGAATTTCTTGTCAATCCCACCAGGAAAATATGTGATGCAACTATTAGTCTACTTTGCGGATCAAAAATACTTGTTAGCTCGACTCCTAGCATCAGCTTTAATACTCGTGACGAATTGGCCGATCTGGATACTTTTTTCAAAGTTGAGCCTATTGATTATAAGTCAGGTTGGAGTTGGCGCAGTGACCTTATTTCTTTACCTGGCTACTGTCAAACGGTAATTTAAAGATGCTTTTGAAATTAGGAAACTTAAACTGTTGAGTTACAAAATATATTTTTAGGGACTTGAAGGTTTCTTATGAAAACAGCAAACCAAGCATCGGAAAACGATTAGGCAGCGCTTCACTGACATATCAACATATCCGAATCCTGACAGGCAAGTTTAATCGGACACATTCCCAAATTTTAGCCTCTTTCCTACTGACAATGGGCATCAATATGGTGCTTTGTGCTGTCACGCTGATACCATGCTTAGCTGCGGGAAAGTTCACCGAAGGGAATCTGGTTTGGATGAATTGCTTTTACGTTCAAGCAATCGTGTATATTGTTGCCATCATTCTTGCTATTTATGGAGGATTTGGGTCAATCAACGATTCAGCTATCGATTGTGTTAGTAGCATGAAAAGGATGGCCCTGTATTCTGGTTCCCGTTATAACCTAAAATGGTGGACAAGGTTGGTGAAAGCATTGCCAGTCCTGAAAATTGAGTTTGGTGGAACCAACTTCATTGAAAAGTTGACTCCTTTTGTGTTCCTAGAGTTTATTTTGGCGAGAATTATTGATTGCTTACTCGTTTCAAAAAGGCGCTAGCTAAAATAAGATGTCACAATAATATAAAACGCTGCATGCTAAATATTACGTCAATGCACTAGACGTTATGATCCATATACTTTCCTCACTCATTATTGTTTCACATTTGTTCCAGTTTAAACCATGCAATAAAATAGATTCACAAAACTCATTGTCATTGTCAAGCACCATACTTTTATCATACATACGTCATTTAATTTCGTGTTTAGGCACTTGAGAATAATAGAACAACGGCGGAAATGAAATTGTAAAGAAAAACGTGTTGCATAATAGATTATTCATGACGAAGAATATAGTGAATGATTCAAAGTTTTAAAGCAAACGTGAGAAATGACAAACAAGCAACCCACATTGGATGAATGTGGGTTGCTTGCCGTATATAAATGCTGCGATAGTACATATTCAGTCTGCTTCCATTTCACAAGGGAAACTTATTTAAACAATAATTATTTGATAATGTGTATCATTAAATCCATACTGCTGCTGGTTATATCAGTGAATATTGCCATCTGCCAGGACAACTTCACAGGAACATGGACAGAGGAATATCCCTACTGGTTTAATTCAACCGGTTCTTCTTCTGAGGAAGACTTTTCCCAGACAAAACTAGGTGGGTACTGCTCCTACTATCAAAATAGGCCATGCGCCATTGAGGGTTCATTTTGTCGTCGGGAAATGTGCTCTTGTCTACCTTCCCACGTCCAAGACCTATCAAAAAACGAATGTCTTCTCAAAGCAAATAAAACAGGAGATCCCTGTGAGTTTGATATTCAATGTAGCACCACCCTGAGTGGGAATGGAAAATGCGGAGCTAGCAAAACCTGCACCTGCGTAGAGGGCTCAGTTCCCAACAGCGATGACACAGAGTGCCTCATGGGTGACAAATATCCAGGAGAAGAATGCTCAAATAGCATGGACTGCTACGGTTATCCAGACAAGTCAGAGTGTCTCAATGCCGTTTGTCAATGTCGAAGTGGATTTACTGCTGCCTCCAATTCAAATTCCAGTGAAAACGGAACTTTGGGCTGTCTCCCAGTCGTTGATCGAACGGGGGATGAATGCATAGACCGAAATCAATGTAAGGAAGGATCACTCGGAAGATGGAGTGATTGCTTGCTACGCAAATATTCCTACCGCTACAATAGTAAAGAATGCACATGCCTTGAAAACACAATCGAAATCACGCTCGTTTACGGTGAATCGGAAACTTGCTACAAGAAAGCTGATAAACTTGGGGATTCCTGTGAAATCGACCTGCAATGCCATTACAATCTCGGGAGAGATACAGAATGCTCCCCTGATGGAGTGTGTGCCTGCTCCTCAAATGCTATTCCAACTACGGATGGATTGAGATGTCTTCCAACCTCAGTTTCGATTGGAGATTATTGTCAGCTCGATGCTCAATGTGTGGGTAAACCAAATGTAAGCTCAGCTTGTAGTGAAAGCGAGGTCTGTCTTTGTAAAGAGGGATTTACCCCAAATGCCAACTTGACTGATTGTTTACCAATTAGAGAGAAATTGGGAGAAAGCTGCATTGACGTGGGGCAGTGTATTCCTGTCGGAGAAAGGATTGGCTGTTTGGAACATAGCTGGAAGAAAGAAAGTGGAGAAAAAGTATGCAGGTGCGAGGATGGGTACATTAACGAGCCGGGAAAGAACAAGTGTTATTGGAAAGCTAGAAATGAGTATGATGATTGCGAAGTTGATGCTCAGTGCATTCCCGCATTGAAGCGCAGTCGTTGTGTTAGCAGAAAGTGTAGATGTTTTGGAGGAGCTGTAAGTAAGTACGTGTACAGGAATGGTACCTATAAATTTGAATGTATATCATAATTATTATTAGAATATATATTTGAACTTTGAGTTATGTCGCTGTACCTAATTGATGGAAAAATAAAAGTTTTATGCATTATATTAATTTCATTCGTAATTCATAATGGAAATTAAAGATTACTTTGACCTTTTCAATTTCTATTGGTGTGGGATCTTTATTTGTTCGCATATTTATCTAAATTATTGCATTTTCAATTTACATTTGTCATAAATATTATTAATTTTATTGGCATACGCCAATTTTGCTCATTGTCAACCAATCTTCTCAATTTTCTCATACCTTCACAAAACACAGTTGGAAGCGAACCTTCGTAGTTTTCCTTATATTCAAATTCATTTTCAACTCTTAGTATTTGTTTTGTAAATGTCTGAAACTATTCTATACACGTATTACAGCTTCACCTACTTTCTCCTGCTGTGTCCATATAAAATCTCAAGACACCCCAAAACTGGATCATTTTACGATGTGGAGTGGCTCCCACAAAAGGTATTAACACAATTACCAATGTATTTTTTCTATATTATCATCTTAACCTTTTTTTACAGATTCTATGTGGGATGAACCACGTCGTGATAATGTTTCTTTACACTTCGAAAGTCTCCCATATTTACAGCGGAATAACGTTGTACGACCACAGCTCTATTTTCAACTTGTTCGAAGTGACCTTTTCATTTCTTTACAAGGTGTTTCTCATTAAAGCTTTTTGGGGCGGAAAGAGACACGTTTTGAATATACTTAACTCATTTGTAGAGGATACATCGTTGATTTCGTTAAAATCCAAAAGGTCGATTACTTCGTTTCCCTTTCTTTTCTCGCTTTATGGAATTTTTGTCATAGTGGGGCTTATCAGGCTTCTGACTCCGACATCTGGAATCATTAACCTCAGTCCAAAGACTGATCGCATGGCTATCGATTCATTATGGGCTTGGTATGAGTCTCTAAAGTATGAAGCAAGCGGTGCTTTGTTAGTTGAAACCGTTTTTCTGGACAACATGACTGAAAATTTTGGCTGGGTTGATCTCCTTTTTCTGGCCTTCATAATTCCAGCTTTTGTTGCAAAAGTTATCATTGCATATTTCGCGGATTTGGCTATACTCTCCCACGTTTTGACTTTGAGCGTTCCGGCAAAAGAGTTTATTAGGCAACTTAAACTTGAAATGGAATCGGAACTACTGGAAAAATTTGAATATCCTTTGGCAGCAAAAAAGGTTACATTTTGCAAATGTCGACATTCTCCTGAATTATCCAAGATGCGATTATTGATTCAAAAATATGAGGGACTGAAGAGGTTATCACTTAAGTTGAATGAGTCAATAGGGAGCACCTTGTTATTTTATTTGGGCGAAACCATCATCACTTATGCGATTCATTTCCATATCCTCTTTAATTTCTTTTATGGAAACGTTTCTCTCGGAGCTGGAGTTGTACTTTTTTATTCCATAACCTTTACCATATTCTATACATCGTCGGAAATAGGCAGACAAGTAAGAATACTATATGGGTGTCAAAAACAATTTTTTAAAGTAATTTACAAGTTTGGGCTAATTAATTTCAGATGAATATATTCAAAACTTGGCTGTTTGACCACCGACATTCTCTCAGAATGGACTTGAATGAATCCATGTTTATCTTGAACTCACTGGATAACCAATCAGTCGCAATTTCAGCTTGTGATATGGTGACAATGTCATACTCGATGATTGGAACTGTAAGTTCTTTATATACCAAGTAGAAATGCAATAGAAATTATACAAGCATTTGAATTCAATTTAATCATCATTTATTGTTTTCTTAGGTGTTGGGTCTACTAGTAACGTTTTTTGTAGTCAGCCTACCAAACCCGGCAACTAATTAAACAATAAGATTGTTTATTGTTGCATCTTTAATTCTTGAAAAATGAATGAAGTGTATTCCTCGAATGCAGCCTTTTTAAATTTAACAAAAAGCTTATAATTTTTGCAATAATTATAATGTGCTTGCGTCAGAAATTTTTTTGCCGATCAATAGCAGACCGGCCAATTGTGAAGTAAAACATCGTGATGTGTTTTTAACATAAAACCATTTGATGGAATTGTATGCAAAAATGTTGGAATTGCACCATTAGCCAACAATGGCTTCCATTTACAAATTACCATGTTCTGAGTTTTCGTCATTTGAGCAAACAATTCAGAACCACTTCACAGTCATTCATCGTTCAAAATTTGAATTCACATTTATTTAAACTTCAAGTTGAGCTCTCTTTGGAATTTCGTGATCGCACGAATTGTTATCAGACAAAGAAAATATTAAATTTTGCACACAGTTGATGACATGGCAAGTTTGATGATTCACATAAATTGCTATATTTATTTCATTCTGAAAGCTTTTTAAGTGAGGGTAGCTTTTACAAAAAAAACTGCAACTTGAAAATTGTGGAATCGTGGTGGTACACTTAATAATTACAATTCAAAAGAGGAAAGTTTGAACGAATAATGACGTCATATTTACAATATATAAATGTTGGTTACAAATAGATATTATGATTTTACATAGCAGCACATCTTATGAAGCAGTGGAACGAATACAAATTTTAGTACATTTTTATTTTGAAAATTTGCAATGCATTTTATTAAAATTGTAGTTATTCTTGTACATACAGTACTTCATGTTGCCTGTGAGCATGGGCTCATAAAAGGGCATGACGTGTCATCACAAACGTCACAAACAACTACTTCAAACAGTATCCTGGGCGCTGCTTGCAATATTTCCCAACGACAGTCCTGCAACATTACAGGCGCATATTGTATAGATGGAACGTGTACTTGTGGATCATATGGATGGATAGCTGACTTACCAAGAAATAAATGTCTTCGCAAAACAATCCGTTTGGGATGGCCTTGTGAGTTGGACTTTCAATGCAGCGCAACGATGAGTAGCAATGCTAAATGTGCCTCCAATAACACCTGTATCTGCAAAGAAGAGTCAGTTCCAAATAGCGACGGAACGGAGTGTCTCATTGGTGAAAAATTAACCGGAGAAGGGTGTTCCGTCAACAAAGATTGCTTGGGATACCCAGACAAATCAGAGTGTCTCAATGGCGTGTGTCAATGTCGGAGTGGATACCTTCCCCCTTTATCTAAAAATAGTAGTAATGGTGGCTGTCTTCCTATCATTAATAGCTTTATGGAGAAATGTAAAGAGACTCAGCAATGTCAGAAAGGTATTTTGGGAGAACTGAGTAATTGTACGTCCTCCCGGCTTTTCCGTTCTTATACTAATTCTAAATATTGTGGATGTGGCGACAATGCAGTCATGGACTACATTGTGTATGGAGAGTCCGAAATTTGCTACAAAAGAGCTGAACGAATCGGAGATCCATGCAAAACAGACTCACAATGCAAGGCGAATCTTGGAATATTCGCCAAATGCTCTGATAATCAGTGTATCTGCTTTAACGGCTCTTTACCAAATACTGCGAATGATTTTTGTTTGCGACCCATTAATTATATTGGACAACGATGTGTGCACAGTCAACAGTGCAGTATGGGAACTTTAGGGAAATTGAGTAGTTGTACCTTACCCACCAATAGCAATCGTACTAACAATGAATGCAGGTGTACCGAAGATGCAATAGGTGTGAGGCTTGTTACCGGAGACAATAGAAAAAGTGATGTTTGTTACAAGAAAACTGAACGTGTTGGAGATCCCTGTGAAGTGGATGAGCAATGCTCGGCGAAACTAGGAAAGCTGAGCAAGTGCTCTTCTGAGAGTCGCTGCATTTGCACAAGCGGTTCTGTTTCAGCTGGTCATACACAATGCTAATCTCGTAGAATGCCCTGTTCAATGTGAATGTGAATCGCAAGAGTTTCTTGATCATACCAACGATTGTTGAGGGATGCTTCTTGGTTGCATTATTAGTTAAATTAAATGTGAATCTTAATGGAATGAGGAATGTAACGTCATAGTCATAAGTAATCAAATTAGACGATGTAGTATATTACATTTTATGTATGTTTATTTAAACTACTCAATAAAAGTAAAATTATACAACTTTCTCCCCGTTAACACCGTTCAGATTTAAATTTTTATCATATTACCCCCAAACATGCATTTGTTGTTCCCATTCATCGCATGCGTTCTGACGGATTATGAAACATATTATCTTGGTACAATATGCTCAGACTATTTAGGCAGTCATTCACTCAGGTAATGAGATTATTCATAATTTTTTACAACAAATAGTGCCAGCAGTGAAAGAAAAACACAAAAAATATCATGTTAGCTGCTTTCACCTTGAAAATATTTGTGATTTTGGAAATATCGATCAAAGCATTTCCACTGTTTTTGCATTTTTAGATACGTTTTTTGCTGTACATACTTAAATTATCAATCTTTGATGAGCATATAATTGATGACGCCTGGAAGAAAGTTGGTCGTTTATTTTCCATACCAAGACAAAATTCTCAAGTGTGCCTTGTGTGTGAGGGAAGATAAGTAATCGTAGTTGCCTTCGCATATATTCTATAAAATGAAACTTGCTGGCAATTATTTCGAATGTATAACCACTGTCATTAATTTGGAAGCACGATGTTTAAAACTTTGTCATCTTTACTTCATATCACCGCAAAGCAATCGCTTGCCATTCAACAACATTCATTTGATTTTGACTATAGCGACTTAAAACTGGTAAAGTACTAAACAAAAAACGAGACGTGTTTCTGTTCAAATTTTTGACGTCATTGGATCCATGAAACGCACAGTCACCGAGCAATTGAAACTTGCCTTTCGTTTCGTTTCGTTGGAAAATCAATTTGCTAATGAAAGACTTCAAGTACCTAACTTTCAGCGGAAACGTGAGAGTTAAATTTTGAAGTAAGCAGTTTATTATTATTGGCCATTATTATAGCATATAAAATATTAGCGTGGTTTTGGGTATCTAAAATATTATGAATCCGCCAAACTTGAGGGTACAGCAAACAATATACCTCGACTTGTGTATTCATTTTAACATTTTCTATCTGTCGACATTTTGCGATGGATTTTGTTAAAATTCTTCCAATTGTTATACTATATACAGTTTTCCATGGTACACAGCATGGGACTTGTGAGAATAGTATCAACGATGAGGTCGATATGTCATCCAAGTCTCCGGAAACGGCTACATTAAAATACATCCTGGGTGCTCCCTGCCATAATTTTACAAGTTGTAGAATACGTGGTGCATTTTGCATCGATGGGGTTTGTGCTTGTCATAGCGTGGAATATGTTGCCGACATATCAAGCAATAAATGTCGCCGTAAAGCAGCCCGTTTGGGAGACTCCTGTAGTGTTGATCTTCAGTGCAGTGCAGCTCTGAGTAGCAATAGTAAGTGTGGTGAAAATAACACCTGTATTTGTACAGAGGGTGCGGTTCCGAATCTAAATTACACAGAATGTCTCATGGGCGACACACTTTCTGGGGGAAACTGCTCTCACAACAAGGACTGCGTTGGATATCCACACAAATCAGAGTGTCTCAAAGGGATGTGTGAATGTCGTAAAGGATATTTACGTAGCTTGAATCGAAGTTCGGGCTGTCTTCCCATTGTTACTCACCTTTGGGAGAAATGCGAGGAGACCCAGCAATGTCAGAAAGGGCTGGGAAACTTAAGTATTTGCGTGTCCACGCCTAAGTATTATCATTCTCCTAAGATATGCGCATGTTACCAAAGATGCTGTCCCTGCCCGCCTCTTAAACTGGTGAAGCCGAAATATTATGCCATAAAAAAGCTGAAAGACTTGGCGATCCTTGTAAATGGGATGAACAATGTAACCCGAAACCCCGACCATATGCGTTTGCCAAGTGTTCTGCTGATGGTCAATGTGGCTGCTTTGGAAAGTTTTCCCCAAACACTGAGAAAACATCATGTTTGCTACCCATAAATCGTATTGGAGGTAGGTGTGTGGACAGCGAACAATGCATTCGTGGGACTTTAGGGAAATTGAGTCATTGTACTATTCTGTCTAACAGCGGAACTAATCGTACTCAATGTCAGTGTACTGAAGATGCGATAGGTGTACGGCTAAGAAATCGTATCGTTTGTTATCGGAAAGCAGAAGCAGTTGGGGATCCCTGCGAAGTTGACAAACAATGCGTGGCCAAGCTCGGAGAGCTCAGCAAGTGCTCTTCTGAGGGTAAATGCATTTATATGAACAACACCATTGCAATCTGAGAGGTTGTTCGTCACCTCAGGTGACTCACCTGTGGAAAAATGTCAAGTTGCTACATTGGTTTTATCCAAAGATAAAGCGTAATTATTGTAATGCAATGTATGATTTCTGTGAAATTGTTAAAAAATCAATTTAAAAATAATTAAATATAACTATAACTGCTCACTCATGTTCACTCTTGCAAATCACATTTGCATATTATGATATCGCATGGAGTTCAAACATTCAAACAGAAAAAATCACATTTTAACTTAAAACTTGACATATTTTAATTGCAATTAATTACTTTCTTACTTTAATATATAGCATTACCAATACATACAAGCATTGTTTCAAAAGGCTTATGAAGTATCTAGAAAGAAATATAGTTATTCCTTGCGCTTCAATGTCATTGCCTTATAAAAAAACCTTTAATTCGAATGTCACAGGATTTTGAATGCTTTTAAAATGTATACAAAACACTCAAATTTTTTCCTATATTACAGCAGCGAAGCTGAGAGCACTTGAAATTACGTGGTGCTTGAATTTAGTTTGAAAATACTTATGATTTTAGCAACTGAAATAAACCGGAGATCACGCACATAATATTTTACCTGGAGTTGCATTTTTAGACACGTTTTTTATTATGCATGCAATAAATTCGTTGTGAGTCTATGATTGATGACGTGTGGAGTGAGTTAGTTGACGTAGTATTTATTCATTTCACTTATTTTTCAGGCCGAGATAAATTATTGTTAAAGTTTCGTGAGCGTTGCATTATTGAAGACTTTATAAATCCACACGCTACCACTCCGCTTAAACTAGTACAATATATTTTAAGCCTTTCAACTTCATACAATAAATGTGTAACTGTCACAATAGAAAATAAAGTTTGAATCATGACTTTGCATCATCACAATATATATGATGGTTGCAAACGAATTTACTATGTTTTACACAAGCATTCAACTTCAATCAGTGCTGCTAAAATTAAGTGGACCAACTTTTGTTTTCGCATTTGCAATGAATTTTATTAAAATTTTATTTATCCTTATTATATATACAACAACGCAAGTTTCTTGTAATGATGGACTCTTGTCTTCTCAATTACCAGAAACAGCGTCGTCCAACGGTATCCTGGGCACTCCTTGCAAAATTTTCAATCGAACAACCTGTAGAATATCAAACGCATACTGCATTGATGGAATTTGCACTTGTGATACATATAGTACGATAGCTGATGTACCAAGAAATAAGTGTCTTCCAAAAGCATCCCATTTAGGATCGCGATGTGAGGTGGACTTGCAATGTAACGCAAGACTGAGTATCAACAGCAAATGTGGAGTAAATAACACCTGCATTTGTACAGAAGGCTCCGTTCCCAACAAAGAGCGTACAGAATGTGTCGTGGGTGACAAGTTTCCTGGAAAAGCTTGCATTGTTAGCAAGGACTGCTTCGGATATCCTGACAAATCTGACTGTGTCAATGGGTTCTGTCAATGTCGGACTGGGTATTTAGCGTCTTCCAATAAACATAGAAATGTTAATGAAAGTGTTGGATGTCTCCCTGTTATTAATCTACTTTGGGAAAGATGTGAGGAGCCAGAACAATGTCAACAAGGGACATTAGGAGTATTGAGTAACTGTACGTCCAGATTTAGGACTTTTTCGTCTAACAAAGTATGCGTTTGTAACAAGGATGCAATGCCTTGGCCAATTGTTCTTGGAGAGTCCGACATATGCTACAAGAAAGCAGAACGTGTAGGAGATTCCTGCCAAGAAGACTTTCAATGTCAAGAGAATCTCGGACCATTTGCCAAATGCTCCTCAGGTAGTACATGTACCTGCTCCGGCGATTCTTTCTCAAATGCTGCGAAGAACTTGTGCTTGATGCCCATCAATCGCATTGGGGAGCTATGCAGGGATAGTCAACAATGCAATTTGGGAACATTAGGGAAATTGAGTAGCTGCACTTTACATCCTGGCAGTAATCTTACTGAATGTCGATGTACCAAAGATGCAACAGGTGTAAGGCTTAATGTTAACGGAGAAATTGACGTTTGCTACAAAAACGCTGAGGTAATTGGAGACGCCTGTAAGTTTGACGAACAATGCGTGGCGAAGCTCGGAAAACGCAGCAAGTGCTCTGATGGTAAATGCGTTTGAAACAGCAACTCTAATGTAGGTGGGCGGATATGCCGGATATACAATTCTAAGTTTGAGTATGTTGGTAAATGTATTGAACGAAACTTCAACTTAAAAGTGTAGCATTTTATTATTCATTTGATGTCAAAATGGAAGTATTTTGAATGTACATATTTCTTGTAATAAAGCCGACATAATTTGCAAAGACAGAACGTAAAATTTGCCATCTTAAAATATTTTATCGCAAAATAGATCATTTTATAGCACTCACGGCCATTTACTTACAATTTCATTGGTATTAAGAAACAACTGGCTACTGAATGGTTCATAAATTTGTTGCAAGAGTTCATGAATCAGAACCAATATTTTTTACTATAATGAAATATAATGATTTTTCTAAAGTGGCTGCATGGACAGGCACCCTTCAAACAAGTGGCCATGATCAAATGACACAGACTTCCTGTTCAAATTTCAAATCCAATGCAAATAATTTTAATGCATAAAATTCTCAAAATGTTTTCACAATGAAATTGTGCTTTAAACTTTATGCCAAGAAGTATGCATCACATACACTTGAAAATTCTACCCTTGGCACTGATCATAAGATCGTAAATCACGTGAATAACAAGTATTCGTTTCATACTATAACGCATTCCATGTGCCTCACGACTTTTTTTTTGTGAATACTCATAACCTATTGATTAATGAATATTCTCAGTTCTGGCATTTAACTACATTTCTATATAACCATTTTTGCAAGCATTATGTTTGAATTGAAAACATCTTCAGTTTCAAGAGGGAACTAAAAAGTGTCACGGAGCGAATGATGCATAACTTCCGTTCACAGTGCTTAAATCATTGCAATCAATAATAGAAAAGTGAATATTGAGATTTAGTAACTTACAGAATCTGCCATCAATTTGTTCATTCCTTAAGTAAAGGAATGTTAGTAAAGTCGGAACTTTTTTCAATTTAAAATAATTTACAATGCATTTTCAAACAGGCATATTCGTATTTCTATACATATTTCTCCTTCCTGGACATATTTCTTGTGATGAATTGCCCTATGACGATCAAGTCGCAATAACTGGAATCCCGAAAAATAACACGCCTACCTTTCAAATCAAGCTGGGGGTACCTTGTGATGTGAATTCGCATGAACCTTGTGCCGTGTACGGCTCCTACTGCATCAACGGGTTTTGCTCTTGTGATCCCACATTCTTTTTAACTGACATCCCAGGAAACCAATGTCTTGGCAAAGCATATTATGTGGGGGACCCCTGTCAGGAAGATGCCCAATGCAACGCAAAGTTGAGTAGTAATAGCAAATGCAGAAACAATACTTGCATC
The DNA here is from genome assembly GCA_001718145.1 of Orchesella cincta. NCBI lineage: Eukaryota > Metazoa > Arthropoda > Collembola > Entomobryomorpha > Orchesellidae > Orchesella > Orchesella cincta. Next base: position 16,510 of record LJIJ01001577.1, read on the forward strand.
TGCCTTGATGGCTCAAACCCGAACAGAGATCAAACGGAGTGCATCATGGGTGATAAATTTCCTGGAGAAAACTGCACCAGCAGCAAAGACTGTTTTGGTTATCCAGACAAATCCGAGTGTCTCAAAGGATTTTGCCAATGTAGGAGTGGATATATACCTGCTTTAAATAATAATGAAACTAGTGTTGTAGGCTGCCTTCCTGTCGTTAATCGGAGTTTGGAAAAATGTGAACAAACAGCTCAATGTCAAGAAGGAACGTTAGGAAAGATGAGTGTATGCGATTCACCAGGTGGAGCGTTTGGCTTCTCTATGTATGCTTTAAAAGCATGCATATGTACAAACGAAGCTGTTGTTGCACCACTGTTGACTGGAGAAACGGATAAATGCTACAAAACAGCGGAGAAAATTGGAGACTTCTGCGAAGTAGAGCAGCAATGCGTAGCGAATCTCGGAATACATGCTAACTGCTCTGCTGATAACAATCAATGCGTCTGCTCCAACAACTCGTTTCCAAGTCATGATAATACAAGTTGTCTTCCAAACCAAGTTTCAATTGGGGACTATTGCCGACTTTCTTCGCAATGCCCGGGTGAACCCGACATAACTTCTGAGTGCTCAACAAATGAGATTTGTCTTTGTAGAGAAGGCTTTGTCCCAAATTACAACTTTAGTGACTGCCTTCCAATCAAAGGAAAGTTGGTGGCCCTGTGAAAGAGTCTTGGCAGTGTAATACTGGAAACAAAAGCGAATGTGCCGAGTATAGCTGGAAAAGGGGAACTGGAGAAAAGGTCTGCAAATGTGTGGAAGGTTATGTCCAGGAGCCAGGGACAAATGCATGCTTTCCAAAAGTTAGCGGAATTAATGGTGTCTGTGAAAATCATGCTCAGTGCATTTCCTCATTGAAGAGAAGTCTTTGTATCGATGGTTTGTGCCAATGCGTTGGGAAAGCTGTGCCTATGCCTACTGTGCCAACAGAATCCAATATTCTCCAAGATGCTGTTAATTATCACTGTGTCTCCGTAGAATCCAATTTAAACACAGATTTTATGGGAGGATATATAATTCAACATCTTTCAGTTGCATTCTAATAACTTGACAGATTTCTATGTCGGTTTGACCACTTAAAATTTAAAACTATTACAATTTACTATTTTAATTTTAAGCTATTATATAGAGTTTGAAATTCATGAAATTGTATAATTGAATTTAACAATAAAAATAAAATATAATGCATAAAATTGTTTGTTGAAAAAGCTTCATGGGCGAACATTATTAGTATAATTATTACGGACTTAAGTCTCCTATATGTATTACAAATCAAACATTAGCACCGTATCTACTTCCCTCTGAGACAAATTATAGAAGAATGTGGTCATGAAATCCGGTCCCATCTCGAAGAATCCTCCAAACGAGATAATTACAGGCGTGACGGCGTCAATCTGTTTAACAATTGCCTTGGACGCCCTCGTTTTCTCCCTGTTGTACTTTCTTCTCGCCTCATTTCCCCAATTTTCTAGCATTCCAATTGACATTCCAAATCCAACTTTAATATTTTTCAGGGCAACCCAGTTGATGATCAATGCTAGAGCTGTGATTGAAACTATTCCCAAATAGATCCATGATTCCAAGTGACCGAAGCCCCTGATACAGATCCACAAGGCTGCCACCAGCGTCCAATATGAGAGTGTGAGCATAATCAGGACTAGGTCAGCACAGGCAAATTGCAAGCATCTGTATGCCAGTTTGTAGCAAGGGAAGTAGTGGAGAAAGTCTTCAACTTTTTCCATTTTCTCCAAAATGCTTTCTAAGCAAGAGAAAGCACTGCTGCAGATGACCATCCCGTTCAGCATAAAGAATGAAAGGAGTCGATTCATTTCAATAGAAACTGGCAAATTCAAAGCAAAGCGGAATAGGTTGAGTAGCATGATGGTTGATATTTCTCTGTACTCTGGGGCAGCAAGGAGGTCATCCAAGATATAGGCCATGCCATCAAACCGCTCATAAATTGCAATGAGATTTATAAACGGGCCCGCGATAGCAAGACACAATACTATTGCACAAGCACCAAAGCCCCACATATCTCCCTTGATTCGCTTGGCATCGTCGTCATTTCTGAACTCTAAATATAAAAATTGAATATTACTCTTAAGTTAAAAAATACAAGGCTACATAATTATAACTTCAATTTTACTCTTGGTCATTTCCACATCCAAAAAATAGATCTGATTGAATCCAGATATCCATTCCCCCATTCTCAGTAGCAGCATCAGGGTAATTATGCCCATTAAAAAGACATACCAGGTACCAAACGTCAACCCGAATATTTCATTAAGGGCAAAGTACTTCCGGGGTTTAAGGAAGGCGTGGGTGTATAGCACATATACATTTCCAATGGCTAAACATCCTGCATCAATCAGGAACAGGGAATCTGTGATCCATGCCAAGATGGACTTTTTTGCAACCAATTTTCTGTACTCTGGATCCCATTCTACGGGAAAGTCGGGGAGAAAGCTGTAGAGTGCCTTGTGAAGAACGAACGCTTCCTTTTGAAGTGGGGTCAACATTTAAGAGGTTAAAATAATACAATACAAGGTTTTATGCTCAATGCACGTCTTACTACTTTACATCACGGAAAGTAAATGAACAATGAAAGAAACAATTTCCGTGCTGTCTTAAACCATCCATAATTAACAAAGCACGAGGAAATGGAAGATGTAATTTTCGTAATGTGCAACATGTTCCGTGTTTTTCTCTACGATCACATTTGCTATTTCTACTCTCAGAGTTGTCGAAAGAACATTAAATTTTATGTCCATCAAATTACACTCCACCAGTTTCAGTAATTTCATACTATTACCCCAGAAAATTATTCATATTTCATATAACCTGATGAATATGATGAATGTTGTGAAATCGATTGCATACTTTTGACTATAATTTATCCACAATTGAAGCAAACAGCTTTACAATTTCTTCAATCCGCTTCCTGTTACATGTTGTGTTTGCAATTTGGGAAATTAGACAGCAGTAGTTTGCTCAACAAACAAACTTTTCTGTCACATATTGTTCCATACACAAATGCTTATCGTTGGAACATTATATACATACATCAAAGTTTCAACTCATAATGTTGGGATATCCATATGGATGGATGAATTTTTACTATGCATATTTCACATTTATGGCTTATGCATGTCATAAAAGTCTTCACAGAGTGGATCAGATTAGGACAAAATCTAAGGTACAAAAAAGTACAGGTACTTTTTTAAGTCTGAGTTTTTGTCCTTTATGTTTATGTATAGACACTTATTTCTGTTCCTCGCTGGCCACGTCCACTTCAGCGGCAAAGCTGGCTTGCATTTGTCGCCTATTCTGATTGAGATTTACTCTAAAAATCTGCCTTTCACCTTTTGTAAAGGGCATGAGCGAACTGTTTTTGTGAGGAAAAATTGATTACTGTTTGATCACTTACTTAACAGTGACAAATTGCTGATCAAAATGATGGGCAAAAGTTATGAAGTAAGAACCCAATTACTTTTATTTTGTTTAATGAAATTAAACGTGTGCAGTTAAATTAATATTTCACTACCTGGTGATTTGTTGTCAGACATGGTTTAATTAACTGTTGCTATTTATGTTTGAAATTGCAGTTTTGGCGGAGGGTGGTCGTATCATTTTCCTTTCTGGAACTGAAGTTTGTGCTGAACTCAGCTGATAAGAAAAGCCAAGCTAGCACAGTGGACGGATTGCGAAAAACTTGTATGCATCTTATCATGTTCGGAAACGCTACGGTGGTGAGGGAGGTTATGAAGATGCACAAAAAGAAGGTTGAACTACTGAAGCTACAGATGCAACAGCAACGGTACAATTAATTTAATTAGTGGAGACGAGCTGAAGTCAGAAATTGCTAATGATTATGTCAAATAATGTACTGTTTTTTTAAACATTTATCCATTTTTAGAGCTGAAAATGGTGAATGTTCGGGCACTCAACAACCTTATCAACCACAAGCAGAAAGAAAAATCATTTCAGGGGCTGCGATCAAGTTTGGCATTGGTCACTATCTCGAGAAGGGCTTCACTTTGGAGCAGCTTTTTCAGCATGTGCAGACGAAATGGGTTCGACCTGCTGATTTCACTAAGTCGCAAAGTGAACAAAATAAAATTATACATGTACATGTATTCGATTTCATTATTATTCTGATTATCGTAAGAAATATAAATATGTTTGATTGCAGTTAAGGAGATTTTTCGAGTTAAATCAGGAGAAGAGGGTGACTGTGCGCCCACCTACATCAGGGTGTCTGTTGCTTGCCCGATGGGGAAGAGCAGAATGTCATGGCCTTGCAAATCAGTAAAATGTAGCCATCTCCAATGCTTTGACGCAAATCATTTTATGATGATGAATCGTAGGAAGCCGAAGTTCACATGTCCGGTTTGCACAACTCCATTAATATTTACTGATTTAAGGATTGATGGGTTAGTGAGAAGTATGCAACTTTTAGAAATCCTGTAGTAATGAGTAAGGGTCGTACGAACAAATCTTTTTACTATTGTTCTCTAAGGTACTTCTTGGAAGTCGTTAAGTCGTTATCCATAGATGCTGCAAATGAAATTGAACTTTTTGCTGATGGAAACTGGGCTCCAGCTCCTTTCACAATCAAGAAAGACCAAGAGAATTTGTATCCCACTGAGAAAAAAGTAAGTGTAAAAGCACATTCACAAAAGTAGTCCAACGTTTTCCTCTTTGCTAGTCACGACAAGTTGTCGTTTCGTATTATGCAATATGAAAATGCCCTATTAATAAATGACTGGTTGTTTTATAGCGACCTAGGGCTGAATCTAGTTCAGGATCCTCTGCTGTAAGCCAACTTGTGGACTTGGATGATGGTAAAGAAAATCTGACTAATGAGAGTGGAACGGCTGCAACAACTATTATTACAAATTCATCAGCATCAACATCGCATGGGATGTGCGAAGTAGGAAGATGTCTCGCTGAAATCATTAATAATGTTTGTCAATCTGTCTTAAACAATGATAAGGAATCAGTTCAAACAGAAGATGGGAGCAACAACAACTTATCAGAACAAGTGCATGATGTGATAGTGATTGAGTAGTGTTTCCTCCATTGATAATTGTGTTTGATTGAATCTTAATCAAATGAAAGATTAATGGCCATATTAGAATAATTATTTATTGTAAAAAGTATTGTTCTTTGTATTTAATGAGATGACAAGACTGAATGATTAATTTATTGTGGAATGAATGAGTATTGGTTTTGTGTAATTTTTTGTGAAGCTGTAGCCTATTGACCTTGTCTATATTTATACATATTAAAGTTCTTGCATGTATTTAAGTAAACTAGGGTGGAAACAGGATGGTGTTTTATACTAACCAAAATCAGAATTGATTGATACAATTTTCTACAAGCTTAAAATTCTCTTTCAAACAAACCTGCCTACATATATTTCATAAAGGATAAGAGGAATACAAAAATCATTTAATTGAATTGACCAACACTAACACTGCTTTTAGAATGAATTCGAAAAATGTCTTTTACCCTTGTGAAAATGGGGACTTTCTTTAGAAACACGAGTTCCACATACTTTGGAATTAAACAATTTTAAACTGATGTCTTATTTATCCCCATTCACTTTGAATAGGTACTGAACACGTGAAGAACAGCAAATTCGATAAGATGGAGTACAAAGGCTTTTAAGTGTATTAGAAATATTAACTGAAATACGATTATCATCAAGCCTTGTCAGACCAATTCTTAAGCAAACACTTATCATTTCGATCGATTATGTTATATAATGTATAATCCAATAATGAGCAAAGCAATAAATGGAGAGACATTCTATTGAAATTTAAAAGTTGCTAAACCTAATGCAAGTATATTGCCGTATATTCAGCTGTAACTAGAATTTGAATGACTACCTAAAAACAATGAGTGAAACTTTTCTCCTCGCATACCACAATTTTACATTTTTTCTTCTCCTTAGCCCATATAGGTTTTCAAGGGATCAGAAGAATGGAAGGTTTACTGCGACCCAATGGCTTCCTCAAAAGGTAGTGCAAACAACAATTGTTTGTCACATTTTAAATTCCTTTATCATTTAAAGTCGTTTAATAGGTCATTTTAAATGCGCATTTTAAGGTTTTATGTGGAATCAATCATCTAGTAATCCTAATCCTGTACACATCCAACCTCTGTCAAATTTGGAGGGAGGCTTCGCTAGTGAACCACAGGTCGATTTTCAACTCATTTGAAGTTACTTTCTCTGTAATGTATAGGATTTTCTTCGTAAAATACTTTTGGAGCGGAAAGGGACTCGTAGAAGAAATTCTTAGTTCTTTGGAAACAGACTCGTTTCTGCGTTCCTCATCCAAAAGTATTTGCAAGCTGTCTGCATTTCTATACACGATTTTTGGAGTTTATGCCATCGTGGCTATTTCCAGACTGCTAAACCCTATCACAGGAATCATGATGAGTTTAAACTACTCGTCAAATCACACAATAAACTCCTTTGATTCTTGGTACACAGCTCTGAAAATTGAAGCAACACGAGCATTTTTCGCCGAGGAAACTTCCAATGTTGGTTCAATCAACCAGAAATTTTTGAGTTGGATGGACATGCTTTTCTTGGCATTTATTGTACCAGCTTTTGCAGCGAAAGTTATAGCAGGATATTTTTCGGATATGGTCATCCTCATGCATATTCTAACTTTGCACGGCCCTGTAAAGGAGTTTGTCAAATGGCTAAAAGTGGAACTGTCATTGGAAGTAATTAAAATTTCTTCCTTAGAAGATAAGGCAACAATGTGGAAGCTAACCAAGACGGATGTAATAATTCGGCGATATGAAGCGCTGAGGAAGTTATCAGCCATGTTAAATGCGTCGATTGGGCCCATTCTATTTTTTTATTTGGGGGAGACGATCATTACCTATGCAATTCATGTTGCTTCTGATGTCACTGTCAGCCTGTACTACAACAATATCAGACTAGGGGCTGTTATTTCGCTATTCTACGTGTTGACAATTAGCATATTTTACTTTTCTTCTGACATATGTCGTCAGGTAAGAAAATATTACGCTGAAATATATGGTTAAAATCAAAATACACGCTCATATTCATTCATCTATATTGTAGATGAATATTTTTAAATGGTGGCTGTACGACAACCGACGATCTCTGAATATGAGTACAAATGAGTCTATATTCTTGCTGGATTCTTTGCAATGTCAATCAGTAGCGATCTCCGCATGTGATGTTGTCACAATGTCTTATTCGATGATTGGAACGGTAAATAAGTTATTTGTCGAGATGGATTTGTTTACTGGAACAATTATGATTACTTAACAGTGACCAATTTTTTTACAGGTTTCAGGGTTACTTGTGACATTCTTCATTATCAGCTTACCATCGTCACCAAACTAATTTTTAAAATTACTTTAGAGTATACACACATAGTTTAACTTCTGAAGTTTCCATCATCAACATTTCATTAAAAACCTTTCCACTTTCGGGTTATTATGTGGTTGCTTATTTAGGTAAGTTTACCAACTGTCTCGCCATTGCATAAACCATGCTTTTACTTCACTCAACTGATTGTGAGTCAACTCATTAGCAAACCGTGGGGTCACCGTTATTTGGGAGTAGTTATTTTTTAATGAAACTAGTAGGGTTGGAATTTGAAATTTTAATTAATAATTAGTCATTTATAAAAAATATGGAATATTACTGTTAAGCCATGTATTTAATTCCATTAGTGTTTATCTGACGTAGTAAAGTAATCCTTAAACACATACATAATTTGAAGTTAAGTTACTATAAAGTAATGCCAATTTTTTATACATGGCGAATATACAATTTAAACTAATTTGTTTCGCTTTGAATTGGTAGTAAGAAACATGGCATGTGAAGCATATCATGATCTGATAATAAACGAAGAAGCATTAAGGTAATTAAAAGGATTTGAATTATTAAGATTAACATTACAGAAGTAAAATATAGCTTTCAAATAAATTCATGATTACAACGCCTTGTTAGTTCACTCCTTTGACAAACAACTGCTCTTTTCATTCGACTGGGTTAAAGTATAACCCACATTTGAGCCTTCAATCTAGAATTATGCAATTTTATTAGACTTTAATGAAATAAAATTCAGTTGTTAAACCAAAAGCAAGGCTTAATTTTTGAGCTGCAGCTACATGGTATACTGTACCCTGCTTTCTCTAGAATTTTAATAGCCCGTCAGAAACAATGAGTGAAAACTTTCTCTTTGCATACCATAACTTTACATACTTTCTCCTACTTAGCCCGTACAGGTTTTCAAGAGATCACAAGACTGGAAGGTTTACTGTGATACAATGGATCCCCCAAAAGGTACCGAAAGATCCAGAATCTCCGCATTTAATTTTAAATTCCTTTATAGTTTTAAGTAGTTTAATAGGTCATTTAAAATGTTCATTTTAAGGTTTTATGTGGAATCAATCATCTAGTAATCCTATTTCTGTACACTTCCAAACTGCATCAAATATGGAGGGTGACTCAATTGAAAAACCACGGATCTATTTTCAACTCATTTGAAGTCACTTTCTCTGTAATGTATAGGGTTTTCTTCGTAAGATATTTTTGGGGTGGAAAGAGACTTATAGAGGAAATTCTACATTTTTTGGGAACAGATTCGTTTCTCAGCTCCTCAACAAACTCTAAAGACATTTTCAGGTCACCTGCATTTCTATACACGATTTTTGGAGTTTATGCCACAATGGCTATTTCCAGGCTACTATCCCCTGCCACAGGAATCATGAGTTTGAGCCTGATGTCGAATTATACAATAAATTCTTTCGACTCTTGGTACGGAATCCTGAAATATGAAGCAAAACGTGCATTTCTTGCCGAAGAAACTTCCAATGTTGACCCAATCAATCAGAAATGTATGAGCTTGATGGACATGCTTTTGGTGGCATTTATTGTACCAGCTTTTACAGCGAAAGTTATTGCAGCATATTTCTCGGATTTGGTCATCTTGATGCATATTCTCACTTTGCACGTTCCTGTAAAGGAGTTTATCAGGTGGTTGAAAGTGGAATTGCCACCGGCAGAAAACCAATTGTCTCATTTAAATGCTACGGAAGCCTTCAGGAAGCTAGCCAAGACGGATGTAATAATTCGGCGATATGAATCGCTGAGGAAGTTATCAGCCATGTTAAATGCGTCCATTGGACCCACTCTATTTTTTTATTTGGGGGAGACGATCATTACCTATGCAATTCATGTTGCTTCTGATGTCACTGTCAGTTTGTTTTACAGCAATGTTAGGCTGGGAGTTGTTTGCTCACTATTTTATGTGATGACAATCACCGTATTTTACTACTCTTCTGACATATGTCGTCAGGTAAGAAAATATATTGAATCAATGGTTAAAACGAAATGTATAATAATGTATTACAATTTACATTGTAGATGAATGTATTCAAAGTGTGGCTATACGACAACCGAAGGTCTCTGAATATGAGCGTCAACGAATCCATGTTCTTGCTGGATTCTTTGCAAAGCCACTCAGTGGCCATCACAGCGTGCGATGTTGTTACTATGTCTTACTCGATGATTGGAACGGTAAAATAATTATGAGCTGGAGGAGGATTTATGATTAAAGTGATTAACAATTATTGGATATGAATTCTATTTTTACAGATTTCGGGGTTACTGGTGACATTTTTAATTATCAGCTTACCATAGACTTCTTTAAAAAATCTGTAATTATTAGTGTTGTGCACTTCAAATTAGTTCAAAGTGTAAATGCATTGCTGTAATTTATGGATTTTCTACTCACCAACAAACCAATAAAAAAATCAGGTTCTGAACATGATGGTCACTTTGTCGTAACAATTAGAATACTCATTTTCATTGTTTCGCAATCATTTGAGCTCTACTTTCACCTCGCATTTTTTTCTGCTTCAATCACAATATGCCTTCATTAGGAAGAACAAAGGGGGGTTCCAATTTCACAACTTGACAGCAATCGTATATTTTCTTGTCTATACACCTGCACATAAGGGATATATTCATATATATTATTAAGTTTACAAACTTTTGGAATTTTAGATAAATGGAAGATTATCGTTTGATTTTGCGTACAGACTTTTCAAGGTAACATTTAAGGCACGTGCTTGATTTCATTAGGAATCACTTAGCTAACGTGTTAGCAAACACTAAATACACAACTCAGAGTAATTGTGCTGACTTGAAGTACCCATTAATTTCTCAGACAATTTTTTATACAAAATGAAAAAGCCGTTACTGACTGTAGTGCCTCGTTCAAATGCTTTAACACTTGTCTATCTACATCTAGTAAATCTGCATGTATGGAACTGAGCGGAGTTCGTGTTGAATGGGAGACAACGCTGAATAAATGTTGTTCGTATACTTGTTGAAAAAATGACACAAGTTCACAAAAATACATTGCACGTAAAAACATTCTACATTGCCTTGCTACTCAGCATTCCAATATTGGCAGAAGGCCACCAAACATTTACTCTGCAGCACTCAAGTTGGCTAAATGGCTTTGATAACTGCTTCAATTTTGTACTAGCATTAGGTGGAACACACTATTCTCCAAACAATCAAGACCACGTACCTTTGGTCTACTACCAAACGTTAAGAAATTTAACCGCTTATCATTTACAGCGTTGGACTTCCTGCCAGACACTTTCAGTTGTAATTAACATGGATTATTCCACAACCTCGGAGCTGTCTACGCAAATCTTGATGGCATTTTATCATTTGGGATTTAATGGTGGTCGTTTCTGTGAACCCTTTGGACATCTTTGTACTGTAGCAGTTAAGGCGTTAGATGAATATCTGAAACCCCATTCAGTAACTCAGAGACCCCTAGGGATGTACCCGTTGTCCATTTTCTTTATTCTTCCAAATTCAACTGGAAAGGAGAAATTCACATTGCTTTCATTTGATCGAAATTTGCATTTCAATCCATTTCTTCAAAAAACATATAGGATCACGCTTCAAGGTACTTCCGCGGATTTAACATTTATGTGCAAGTTTTGCAATAGCAGCATACGCAGATTTCCCAACAAGGAGGGACATTTTGACTATCCCTTTACTGATTTTACATCTCCCAGTGATTCATCAGCAGATTACCAAAATATCATGACAAATCTCTACCTCAATGCAACCGGAAACGGGAAAAAGCACACTTATTTTAGATGGGTGGATGGTGGAGACAGCCACACCCGAATGGAGAAAACGAATGCACAAACCTTTCTTACTATTCAATCCGCCAAATCCGCGTATGAAATATCTCGTGGAATGCACACAATAGATCAAATTGTGATGTCGATTCTTTTTGAGGGTTTGCATGTAGCTGATCCCCTCACAATGACGGACACACACAGAAGCATATTGGCAATAGGATCAGAACCACATTTGAACTATAGTTATGGTATTTTAAAAGTAGATTCAAAATCCTTTAACTTCATAACATGCGATGGGAAGCCGAAGGTGGATGTGTTGATATTTCTGAAGTCATTTCAAGTTCTAGTTTGGCTTCTTCTTGTAATTTTTATTGTGTTAACTCCGTTAATTATTCGAACTAGTTTGACTATTACGAAAGAGAATCAATTTAACATTAGTGAATCGTCCGTTTTTCTGAGTATTTTTGCATTGCTTCTCAGCTCAGTTGTCTACACTAAAGAGTTACACAGACAAAAGACTCTACGAGGTTTCTTTGCAGCGTGGTTGCTCCCCTCCATCGTTTTCAGCAATGCCTACAAAGGAGACAGCTTCGCAAAGACAACTGCGCCAGCCAAAGTTCAGAAAGCAGAAACTTTTTATGACCTTGCTGGTTTTAAGCTATTTTCAAAAAATAATTGTGGGGAACAACACCTCAATGATCCACATTATTTCTATTATTGCACCGATTTTGGAGGTCGACTTTACGGAGTACTGTACAATAGCATGGATTCGGGAAAATTTTTAGTTCAAAAAATACAACGTCGGCATAGTCCATAACAGCGTTTGGACTTAGTTTTGTTGTCATTTTAAATTCAATGTCAAAATTTGAATCTGATACATTTAATTTGAAGGAGGTAGGTAAATCATCAACTAAATCTGCTCTGATATGCTCCTGATTGGGAAGGCCTTCAACTGAAATTGGCTGGACTACATTGGGAATTTGTGATAAAACAGCATTTGTTGGAAGGCATTCCGGAGATCAGGAAGGCTGCTCAGGAATTTTCGTAAAGGAGGGTTATGGGATTCAGGAAGCCGCGGTTCCTGGCTCACCTATGGTATGCTCAAGAAAGTGGAGGCGATTACATCTGGAGAATGAGATTTTTGGAGGAATCTTTGAGGGGAATCTGGTTTAGGCAAGAGAGAAATGACAAACAGATTGGCAGAACAGCAGCCCGAAAAATTTCGCTACAGTCCAATATTGTTGTCATATTTTTTGTAACACTTTTTGCACATTGTGTATCTAGCATCACGTTTTTAATTGAGAAGCTAATGCTTCGAAATTTCAACAACAAGAATAAAAGGAATTTTCCATAAAAAATTACATGACTTACAATTTAAATAAAGCATTGATAAGTATTGATAGCCATTTGATAGCCCATTATTATCAGTTTACAATAAATATTTGGTTTCTAAATGGAAAGCAACAATGTCAACGTGACCTCTGATATTATTTTAAGCAGCAAAAGTGGTGAGTCACGTTCCATTCCATAAAAATCTCCAACTTGAACTTTAATTTGACGGAGACACTTTCTTAATGATTTTGTTGAAACATTACCTTTCTTACTGCCTAGAAAAGTCGCGTCACATCGCCCCAGTAATCCTGTTACCGTCAAGCTTTTGCTGTAAATGTTGGACAAGGTCATGCTTGACAAAGTGACTATTGTTCCAGTAAAACTTACAATAAGCCCCAGAAGTAACGTAACTGTGATATAGTTGTAGTACAGGCATTTTATCAATCCAAACATGCTCGCAAGTAAAATTGAAGCGATAGAAAATTTAAATGAAGGTAAAAAAGTTTTTCCCATACTTTCATAGTATAGCGTAGTCAGAATTTGAAGAGTTGAGAAGAGATGTAAATGTTTCAGCTGGGTTACTCTGCAGCAAGATGATTTGCTAATATAAATAAATTTTCAATAAAAATTTCAATAAATTTGTATTAAAAAGTATATGCTGCTTATAATTGTATTGCACTACCATATCATTGCGCTGAGCGTTGTATGACACAGTAAAAAGTACCAAATGTTGACAATCACATACAAGAAAAATGCACCCCACTGCCACCAAAGAAATCCGAATTCAATCATGCTCATTGGAAGTAAAAGTATTCTGTAGAAGGTATTTGATTCCGTAGTTTTTGATAAGCCAGGAAGAACGGAATAGATATACCAACTTTTAACGTGCAAGAACACAAAGAATACTGTAGCAATCCCAATAATAAAATATGAGTAGGGATACATTACGAGGAGAATGGTTGAAAGCCTCTTTCTCACAAATCGACTTGTTTTGCTCATGCGGAGTCTGCCTAAATTTATAACAAAAAATTGTTGAATTAAATGTTACTTGTTTGGAAATATATCAAAATCTACCATACCTTCAAGTAAAAGGTGGACCTGTTCCAATGAATTCGCCAGCACAGCGATATCCTTTGCATTTGTGGAAACATGCCATTGCAAGCCCACTCCTAGAACATAAGCTGCAGTCCACAAACAATGAAATGACAAATCAAATAGATTTTGCTTGATAATGTATTTCCGCAAATTGTTTTTCAAGCCCACAAGAAGAAACCAAGTGTACAGGAGGGTCAGCACTTGCATTCCCCTCCAAATTGCTTTTTTACAAAAGTTATTGTTAATGACACTCAAGTGGATTCCACCTGAAGCATTTCCATTAGTGTAAAATGGTATGGAGACTTTGTTGGAGTATGTTTGGAGAAGGGTTGGGATTGATGATTTTTGTTGAATATATTTCAGAAGCTTCATTGTAAAACTTCAAAAGATTCCAGCCAATATTTATGCTTTACGTTTCTTTTCAAATGTGAGAACTATGACTGCCTGAGAAAGCATGATAACTTCTGCAGGTATTACTTTAAGATAATTATATTATGTAAAGTCTACAGCTACGTAGTTAACTTTCCAAACCTATAGGAAGTCGGAAGCTCGGTTGCGCAACAAGAAATTGGGACGCTTTATTTATCTAATTGTGTTTTGATATCCGTAATAATTTAGATTAAATGCGGAAACTTCTGCGAACCATAATTAATGTTTGGTCCGTAATATTGTGTATACGAACTATTACTATATTGCTATAATCTAATGAAACGTATAGATGGATTGGATAGATGCATGGTTGTATACATTTGGCTTAATTACAGAGGTTGTTTTTGTGTAGTTGAACTTGCACCGATGGCAATGTTCTAATGTTTTCGATAATTATAAACTTGGCTGACATTTGATATTATCATTTTATTGATTAGGGATTTTGGGTATGTAAGCAAACATCAACCCAAACGTACTCATTTTATAATGAGAGATTTATTTGATATTAGATCAATCTGCAAATAAAATTTACTGTCAGGGAAAGTTATATGACAATATTACATCAAGGGTTGATTGAGCATTTTATCTAATATATTAATCTGCTATCTGTTACAGGCTTACTTTATTGAATTGACATCTTAAAAGCATCTATCAAAGTATGTTGGTCGCCTCTTTCAGCTTAGATCTTTAACAGTTGGATTGAAGTAAAAAGATAAGGAGGAACTAGAAGTGGATCGATATGGAACTTACATGTTTTCATACATCAGTTACATAACTGTCTGTAACCCGGTCTAAAACGGTGTCAGAAAATCTACAGAAATGGATGAAAATGTCTGCAACTCCAATTATCAAATGCATTCTGACTCTGACTAGTTCAAAATGTAATGATTGACGTAAGTGGTTTCTATAGACAAAAGTTAACCCATTCCTTCCATTCTTTACTCTTGGAAAATCTATGATAATAGTAATACACGCAGAGAAAGCGTGGTAGCAAGCATACCCTGTGAATGTCTTCTGTTTTCAAGCATGAAAGACAAGCTGTTTGACTTTGGAAATTATGCCAATGTCAAGTCAATATTTGCTTTCTTTAATATGACATGGATCTGTTTTTCTTCCAAAAAATTAATAATACGAATTACTTTTACATTACATAATATGATTGAAATTATTATAATATCATCACATTACCCCAATCACTTCAGATTCCACCTGAACTGTGGATGTGGAAGAGAATAGAGTTCGTATAATACCTATATGTGTACTATAATTTTACAAGTTTTCTTTTGTTTGCGTCGAACGACGAATAGATTAGATCTAATCTTCTCGAAGAAGCTATAATAATGTATGCATATGCCATATTATAACTCTGAGATAATGACGAATCTTGTATCTTGTTCCATAATTGGGCAATGGAGTGTAATCCTCTTTGTAATTTCTATCCGAAATTCTTCTTCTGTTCTCATAATACCCCATTTAAATTGGTTGACTGATTTTGACTACTGTTTCAACATAATTTTTGCTTCTAATGATATTCAATATTCTCCAAGAAATACCAGGATCATAAGAACAATTATGTACTATACAGACTTGAGCTCCACTCCAGTTTCCCTGTCCTATCATCGTTGGACAACTTGCAATACCCTTACATTTCTCATACCGATTAAAATCGACGATTTAACATATAGCTTGCTGTCAGAAGCTCACACTTCTCTTGGATTCAAGTACGCGGAGGAGTGCGTAAATTATGGTCATTTTTGTGTTTTAAATAAAAATCCGAATGAAGCAAAAGCTATTGGATCGAGGAAAATCGCAATGCATCCACTCTTCATATTTTATGTTGTTCCAGAAATACACCAAGTGCGATCGCTAAAGTTAAAGGAGACGTGGAATAACCCATTTCTTCAGGTCCACTTTCTAGTAACTTTTCCATTGGAGGAGGCGCAAAGAAATGAGCTAATAATTATCGAGCAATGCAGTAAAATAACATTTAGGTGCAATTTTTGTAGTCACCTCTTCAAATGGGACAGCAGTTTTGACATACGGCGCTTTCGCCCATTCGTTGATGTAACTCAACCCTGTAGATTTCAAGACACATCTAAAGGTTACCGCTCGACGTTGCATGACATTTACATGAAAGCCACCGGTGATGGAAAAAACATTACATATCATTTGCTAAATGAAGAGTCCTTACCCCTTTTGCGTTATGAAGAACCCAGGTCCAAGCAGGCTCATCCAACTACAGTACGCTCTATTTTAGAGAGCAGACCAAAAATTGATGAAATAATTTTCGCCATTCTTACTGAGCATGTTCCGTCAAAGGATAGCTTTCGGCACTCGCACTCGCGAATTCCAGCGTTGGGAGCGATGCAGAATATATCAGCAATTGGAATCATCCAGCTGCAATCTGGCTACTTTAATTTTCTCACCTGCGATTCTTCCAGATTACCATTGAACCTGTTTGTTTACTTCAATCGATTCCAATGGGTTGTTTGGATAGCTTTACTTTTGACAATGGGACTCTCATTGGTCTGCCTTCGAGCTACTATACACTTCATTTTTAAGCATTTTGATACGGGAAGAAATGTTTCTGAAATTGACTCCTGTTCCATAATGCTTATAATCACGGCATTTCTATTGAACAATGTAACGGTCAGTAAAGAGCTTCACACGAGTATCAAGCTTCGAGGCTTCGTCTCAGCGTGGCTACTAACCTCCATCGTCATTAGCAATGCGTATACTGGAGACACTTTTGCAAAGACAACAGCGCCACCAAAGGATAGACGCTTGGAACGGTTTCACCAGCTTAAAGAATTCCAACTGTTTGAAAATGGCACTACTACTCGATATAGAAAAGGACAAACTACGCGGTTGAGTGATGAGTTCATTTTCTATTTCAAAACCTGGTTTTTGCAGGTTGTCAACGAAACAATATACAGACAAATGAGTAAGCGGTATTTTGGCGGTCAAAGAAGGACCTTTAACACTGCCATTACCATTTTGAAAGAAGCTAGGGCATTGGGACGAAAAACCAAGACTATTGTCCATCTCTTATTCCAATTGCAACCAAAATGGATACCTACAATCGCAGACATTGAAACTTACTTGGGAACTTGTAAGAAAACCGCTTTCATTGGACTGGGAGATAGAATCAAGGAGATTGAGAAACATTTTCATAAAAATTGCAAACCCTTCATTTATTCAGGTAATGATAAGCTGTTTGAGGGGACTGGGACATGGTTTATTCATGAGAATGGTGGGGGGTATTTGGGTAGAAGATTGACATATTTGGCTGAGTCCGGAATTTATATGTTTTGGAAGCAATTGGTTAATTCCCTTAATGACGCCTCCAATTTTTATAATGCATCATGCCCTTCAAATGAACTATTGAAGGTTTCATTGAAGTCCAATTCTCTTGCCCTTTTTGTAATGTTAGCTTTTGCGTATGTGGTATTGCTGGCTAGTTTCATGTTTGAGTTTGTATTATAAGGTAGACGGTAAGACAGTTATTACCTTTGAGTTGTTCTGTGATTCAATATACACACATAAACTAATTAAATTTATGCTGAACTTTGCTCTATATAAATCAAATTAAAAATGCTAAGCTACGTACTTGATGCGCTATATCACACTTGATGAGAAGACTAATCAGTTATTGCTATGTTGGAGTGCGCAAAAAGTGCGTACTACAGCACCAAAAAAGTAGGACAGAAACGTTGACATTGAAATGGCCACTAAAATCTTTGGCTGAAATAAAGCTTTATTTTTATTCCGATATGAAGAAGGTAAGCTTTTATCGACTGGTTAAGTTTTTACTTTGTGTTCTTGTGGTAATTTTTGTGAAGACTGAAGGTGAACTCATTTTGCCCCGACCACCATATAAACTGGTTTAAGCACGGTTTGTAACTGTTTCACAGATTGTCTTTTCTTTGCAATTGAAAGGATGTCAGTATTTAACCTCACGTTCGACGGCCCGGGTCAGGCTCCGACTCCTGCCGCCGCAACATGCACATACTGCAGATCGCCGATTGTTACCCTTAGCAGTAGTGTTAAGATCCTCCAATACTATGTTGTCTTATCATCGCTGGAACCACATGTCAGCACGTTATTCTTTTTTCTACCTCATACCTGTGGGAGTAAAAATCTCCAGGTCTATCGCGGCCGCTCCAGCAACTACTTATTGCTCGTCTAAACTGCCCCGCTTATGATGCCTTCATACGAATTAGTGGTTAAGATGGATAAATAGGCATGGATTCAAAACCAGCACGCATTGTAATTACAATCATGTAAGTGAATACACGAATTGACTCTTTATACACTATACTTGGCATGCTCATCCGATTACGACGTGACAGTATTTGTATCTAAATGTGTATAATCACTTTAGGTTATCTCTAACGTGGAGCAGACTGAAAATCACAACGTGCCAGACTGTGCCCAGTTAGCTAAGATAAATACAGTGGCATGATAGTAATGGCTTCATGATCTTTGATCGTTGACTGTTTAAATTAGAGACATGGTCATTGCAAACTCTTTCATGAATGGATTTGATTTGATTAATCGATGAATGGTGTGTTTATTACAACAGAGCGTTTAGATGTACTGGAGGCGTTTTTTATAATGTAACAGATACATTCATGTAGTACCCTAATATTAAGTAATGTTGTAATGCTAAGACCATTTTCGCATAATGCTAAGATAAACTACGTTAATCTACTTCTAGAAGCTTGTCAGGCATCATTCAATGCTCAACTATTCAAGAATCTGAGTTGAACAATTAACAGTTATTTATGGCTCGTCTATAATTATTAATGAACCGGGGACACATGGCGTTATCCTTTACTAAGAACAGGGTAATTTGCATTACGATACATGACAATTTTCACATGACGAGTTACAGGATTAGTTATTCAACTAGGTTTTATAAATATAAAACAATATTGTCATTACATTAACAGCAGAGATTTGCATACCTCTATAATTCGTAATCATAATTTCATTCTTTGTCTTGCTTAACCAAAAACAATTGATAATTATTACGCCAGCTTTATTTCGTAATGTGCTACTAATGTAGTAGTAAAGTTGATTAATCTTAGGTATAAAGTACATATTTGTAAAGTGCAGGCACAAGCTACCTCCTACACAGATTATCCTATAAAGTCATAAGCATTTTTTGTTCTAAGGATAAACGAAACAGCTCAGGCGCATGCTACATCACCCCAACCAAGCCAAAACGAAGGACATACGAGAACCGGCAGCAGCAGCGATAGGATCGATCTACGGATTAGCTAAAGACATTCATTCGCTTTCTCGTTTTTGTACTTTACATAAAACAAACATACCTAATCTTGTACCTTGTTTGTATCTCGAGTGATCTCGAGTCACGTGTTGTTTGGGTGCAAATTGTTTGTATGATATCTTTAAAGAGTTAAGGTTATCAGGTGTGATGACACACAGCTAGGAGGACTAACTAAAGTGGTTTATTTTCAGCACATTTAACTAAAGGTGAATGAATGGACTTGGTGAATGACAGACGTGGTCATTAGTGGCTTTCATTGTCAGATTGGATAAATAATTTTAATTTCGTGAATAGTGATTTGTTTACTTTGACAGAGTTTGATTTGTGAGTGATGAATGTTTCTTGAGGAAAATTAACTTGATAAGATGGCATCCAGTATCGATGAGGTATCTTCACTGGTTTTAGCAAATGCTAAGGTAAGCACGATAAAGTATCATGTCGTTAATTGAGTACATATCATTTACCATTCCACTGTTGATTATTACATGATTAGCCTGATGCCTGAGCCAACTGATTAATGATGAATGGACAGTAAAGTCAACGCACTGAGCGGATATATCATGGGTCGTGGAGAAGGACAGAAAGTAATTGCGAATTTATAATTTAACGTTTACAGAATATGATTGCCGGTCTTGAGACAAGTGACCTCAAGCTTTTGTTGGCGAGTGTGGGGGAAGAAGCCAATGACGAGTTACTTTCCTTGGAGTTGATGGCAAGATGTTGTAATTTGTTACAGCAGAGAAAACTGCCATGTAGTAAAGTTGTGGAGCAGTATCATTCCCGCATGACAAGGCATGCTAAGTATGTACCATAACCGTAGACGACAAATCAGTACGGCCATCATGGCCGGGCCATGGCTATGGAAATAAAAATATAACATGGTTGTGGCGTCTTTGTTATTCGTGTAGAAGATGGTAGGGTAAGGACATGGTTTAAAAGACTCTTTTTGTTTTTTCTATTTAGTCAAACCGCAAATATGAGTACACCAAATCATAATCAGACACATTATATGTGGGATCAACGACGCCGAGTTAAACCCGACGGGACCAACCCCTGGTTCCGATAATATATGGTTTCACCATCATCCACCACCAATTACACTATCCACCGCCTGATATATGGTTTCAACACCAGAGAGCATCCGTGGGGCCGCCAAGAGGACTGATCAACCGTATGATCCGCGCCAGAGACCTACTGATGTATGGGGACCCGGTTTGCATAATCAGCATAACATCTGGAGTCAAATCCAGGGTCCTACTGCTACCAGTGGGGTCCCCCACTAGTACGTCCTAACAACAACAGCGTTCAAACTGGCATAATAACCAGAACCAGAGGTTACCGCTCGTCCCAAACCCCGATCCACTAATTCGGGCCCGTCAGCAGAATTCCGCGATCGGTAACACAAGTCAGAACAAGCTGCGTCGAGCAACAATCGCAATACGGCAGCTCTGAATAATGGAGTAAGTGCGAGAGCTAATGCGTCGAGCAATAATCGCAATACGGCAGCTCTGAATAATGGAGTAAGTAATGCGTCAGCCGACGTCAGCCAACATGCGTCGAGGCAATAATCGCAATGACGTCACTCTCGAGAACAATGGAGTAAGTACGAGAACCAATGCGTCGACTTCATCAGCTACATCCAGAACACCGGCATCGACTTCAAATGCTACTGCTAGACCAACTTCATCTTCAAATGCCAATGCACCAAATGTTAATGCGATAAACCCCAGCCAGAAGAACCACTTCATCTTCAAATGCCAATTCACGACTATTAATGCGATAACAAGCCAGAAGACCAACAACTGCTTTAAATTAAATGCGGGCATTGCGGTAACTAGTGCTAGAGCACCAACAACTTCTATTAGTAATGTAGTACCACCAGTAGCTGTACCATCCGCACAACGACAATCTCAAACACCGTTTGCAACAATACCGCAGTCAGTCACCTCAACTGTATCATCTCAATCACTTGTGAATGTACAAATGCGACCTCTTGCTTTTTATGATGTATTGAAGTTCTTCTCGCACCATCTCGATTATGTAAGTGTACATGAGGATTTGGATTACATTAACAGATTTTACATATTGTAATTTGTATCGAATAAAAAAATGTTATAATACGTGCATGTCTATTTTGTCTAGCGTTTAACCAGTCAACAGCAGCAGCAGCACTTTCTGCCATCCATCTCGTGCTTATTTCAATTTCCACGACCAAAACAAATAGCTCAGGTAGAATGCTATCATTCGTTTGTGTGCCTTTGATGTAGCGTCTATGGAGCGTGAGCAGGATGACAATTTTCCTCCCAGATTAACTGTGGAAGTTAATTATGAGCGAATATCACTGCCGTATATATACACCATAACCCCGGACAACCTATGCAAGTGGAAAACGGCCCAGCTACTCCTATAG
Source organism: Orchesella cincta (assembly GCA_001718145.1). Classification (NCBI taxonomy): domain Eukaryota; kingdom Metazoa; phylum Arthropoda; class Collembola; order Entomobryomorpha; family Orchesellidae; genus Orchesella; species Orchesella cincta. The sequence continues at coordinate 38,292 of LJIJ01001577.1, forward strand.
CCATCAGCAATATGAAATCTTTGGATCGTGTCAGTAACGTGATGAAATTAGCTTGGCATCACGACAATAATTCAAAAATTAAAAATTATGCCGTGTCAATCAACTTGATGAAACGACGGACAGGGAAGGAACTTGTTCAAAGACTGAGAAGCTTGGGAGTACGTGATAAACAATGGACGTTGGCTATGAGTGCGCTAAAAATTGTATTAATTGCTAATTTTTCTGTATTGATGAGCATCATATTAACTGATTGTTTTTCTAAATGATTTCAGTAAGGAAAATGAGTACAGCGACAGATAAGGATGTGTGTGCTCAAACCCCATAAAAGCTTCATTGGCTTGTCTGTGGGAAAATAAAGGTTGGTTTATATATTTAATTAGTATTACTAATGAAGGACTTTTAAATTTAATTGGGTTTACTTTAATTAGATGAATTTACCGTGTCGTGCTCTTCATGCAAGCATCTCCAATGTTTTGACGCTGAAACCTTTATATGCATGCAGGAAAAGAAACCATTCCGGGTTTTCAAGTGCCCTGTATGTAACCAGCATATCAACTTTGACGACTTTAGAATCGATGGGTAAGTTTTTGAGTAATTAATTTACTTCTTCTGATACCACCGTTATGGTAGTTTAGCTGATAGGTTAACTGTTAACGTATATCATTGATGTTTCAGGTATTTCGTTGAATTATTGGGCAAACTAGCTCCTGGAGCTAACCTCAACATTGAAATAGAACCTGACGGCACCTGGGCACCAGCCAAAACTGAGAAGGAGAGAACTCGAGCGCTACTACGACATCATTTGGAAGCAACAACATCCATGATACAATCAATTTAGATGATGATGATGATGAGGAAGAAGTGGAGAAAAACATACAATCGAATATGAATATCGTCATCTTCTGCATCAATGTATACTCTCCGCCTGCTACAAGCACTTGCGATGAGGACCGGAAGTAATTGATTCTGGACTCCAGCTCTCAATTGAAGGCGACGACGAAAGTCGTCCTGAAGCGGTAGAATCAGATCATAATAGTCCCCTTGCTCTCCCCCTTTTTCATCTGAGAAGAAACAGCCCAAGAAGAATCTGAAAGTTGCAGTGTCTCATCGGAACCCCCTACCCCATCATCTTCCCAAAAGCGCAAACCCAAACTTCGGAAATCCACCAGGACCAAGAAGTACCGGCGCATTGTTACTTTTGACGACTCATCCGACTCGGATAGTCAATAGTGGAACAACAGGTCTTTGATTGATCCAACTAAGGAAATCCGGATGAATGACAATACATTACGCGAATTGTGATTTTACCTTGTCTTAATAGTTATTGTTTTGTAATAGTCAGTTACAAATTGTTATATACCTTTAATAATGATTCATATCGTACGACGAATAAAGTTATTTATGAATGCAGAGTTATCTGAATTGATTGAAAAAGGACAGAAACACAGTTTTACCTTCATTCCATTCATTCCATGTTTTTGCACAAAATGCATCTTTAGAGTCAAGTTTTTGCATAACAAACAAACAACATGTGTTGATGATCAACGTTCATATGTGTTTGTTCAACCAAAGTGAATATTTCTTTAGAGCGAAGGATTAAGTTAGCCCTTTTCGTTTATGCTTTGTTTTTGTGGATTCGTCCATCATATTTTAGTTTGGAAGTGAAGTAGGAAATGTTGGTAGATAAATCGGTAGTTTTTAAATGATAGTTAACTGCCTACTTAACTAAACTATATCGTGACCTTTTCACTCGATATCTCCAATTTTATAACACATCCAGCATTATTTACAATCTTTTTAAATAATGGCTTCAAACCTTCCTTCGACGGTAAGTTGTTGTTATTTTCAGTTATGGCATTCAGTCAGTGATTGACATTTAGAGGCTGTTTTAATGCAAATAATTACTTCAAAATCGTGCAGGAACAGGAACAAATGATCAAAAGGATGCAACTTTGCGATCTGAAGAATCTTCTCAAGGCTGCTAACGTACCTTTCAAACCTAACCAGAGAAAGGCGTTACTTCAGAAAAAATGTTTGGAAAGCCCGAGTCTGCGTCTGCTTCCTGACCTGGTCAAGGAACATTATGAGAATTACATAAGGTGAGCCGTGAGTGATGACATGGTCATAAGGGCACAAGAGATTATGATAATAAGTAGCTGTTAATTTGCTCTGCTCAATTTTCAGGAGACGACAAGCTTTAATAATAAAAAGACAACGTACGAGTAGAGGTAGTGAAACGTCTTCTTCGGAATCATCGTTTACAGAAAACCCTGAGCCTGAACTACAACAAGAGGAAGCCCCACCTTGTCAAAAAAGAAAATGCACTCCCCGACATCAACCGAATCAGCAGCCACATCCGCGACTGGTTTGTAGACAATACTAATCATCAGCGCAATGGAAAGTAGATTCATAGGCTCTCCTTCGATTACTGCAAGTACTCGCTTACTCAACGGGAAACGGCTGTGCGACCAAGGCTAGCGAGAATCTCGCTCCAGAATCGACCACGTTGTCACGCAAGTCTCATCTCCGATGAAGTTCAGGCTGTGCTGCTACCCTCCCAAGGTTTAGGGTACCCCAGCCACAACTGCTTCTTAATCCAATGTGGCGACTTT